>CM056957.1:16347450-16373477 GCA_029856935.1 Cyclocarya paliurus | reverse complement strand
AAAGTGGTAAACTTAAGGGGTGCTCCGAATTGCCCGGGGTCGGGGCAAACATACCATATGGTCAATGTAGTACCATCGGAAGCTCACGAGCAAAAAACTCCAACCTCTTAACTTTGCCACTTTGCCCTCACTTGGCTTTCTAGAAAGCAAGGGCAAAGTGGTAAACTTAAGGGGTGCCCGAATTTCCCAGGGTCGGGCAAACATACCATAAGGTCATTGTAGTTACCATGCGAAGCCCGCGAGCAAAAAAAACTCCAACCTCTTAACTTTGCCACTTTGCCCTCACATGACTTTTACCTAACTAAGGGCAAAGTGGTAAAAATAAGAGGTGCTCCGAATTGCCCGGGGTCGGGGCAAACATACCATAAGGTCAATGTAGTACCATGGGAAGCTCACGAGCAAAAAACTCCAACCTCTTAACTTTGCCACTTTCCCTCACTTGGCTTTCTTGAAAGCAAGGGCAAAGTGGTAAACTTAAGGGTTGCTCCGAATTGCCCAGGGTCGGGGCAAACATATCGTAAGGTCATTGTAGTACCATGGGAAGCCCGCGAGCAAAAAACTCCAACCTCTTAACTTTGCCACTTTGCCCTCACATGGCTTTTACCTAACTAAGGGCAAAGTGGTAAAAATAAGAGGTCCTCTGAATTGCCCGGGGTCGGGGCATACATATCATAAGGTCATTGTAGTACCATGGGTAGCCCGCTAGCAAAAAACTCCAACCACTTAACTTTGCCACTTTGCCCTCACTTGGCTTTCTTGAAAGCAAGGGCAAGGTGGTAAACTTAAGGGGTGCTCCGAATTGCCCGGGGTCGGGGCAAACATACCATAAGGTCATTGTAGTTCCATGGGAAGCCCGCGAGCAAAAACTTCCAACCTCTTAACTTTGCCACTTTGCCCTCACATGACTTTTACCTAACTAAGGGCAAAGTGGTAAAAATTAGAGGTGCTCCGAATTGCCCGGGGTCGGGGCATTCATACCTTAAGGTTATTGTAGTATCATGGGAACCCCACGAGCAAAAAACTCCAACCTCTTAACTTTGCCACTTTCCCTCCCTTGGTTTTCTTGAAAGCAAGGGCAACGTGGTAAATTTAAGGGGTGCTCCGAATTGCCCGGGGTCGGGGCAAACATACCATATGGTCATTGTAGTTCCATGGGAAGCCCGCGAGCAAAAACTTCCAACCTCTTAACTTTGCCACTTTGCCCTCACATGACTTTTACCTAACTAAGGGCAAAGTGGTAAAAATAAGGGGTGCTCCGAATTGCCCGGAGTCGGGGCATACATACCATAAGGTCATTGTAGTACCATGGGAAGCCCTCGTGCAAAAAATTTCCACCTCTTAACTTTGCCACTTTACCATCACTTGGCTTTTACCTAAGCAAGGGCAAAGTGGTAAAAATTATGAGGTGTTCAAAATTTTCCAGGGTCGGGGCATACATACCATAAGGTCATTGTATTACCATGGGATGCCTGCGAGCAAAAAGCTCCGACCTCTTAACTTTGCCATTTTGCCCTCACATGGCTTTCTTGAAAGCAAGGGCAAAGTGGTAAACTTAAGGGGTGCTCCGAATTGCCCGGTGTCGGGGCAAACATACCATAAGGTGATTGTAGTACCATGGGAAGCCCGCGAGCAAAAAACTCCAACCTCTTAAGTTTGCCACTTTGCCCTCACATGACTTTTACCTAACTAAGGGCAAAGTGGTAAAAATAAGAGGTGCTCCGAATTGCCCGGGGTCGGGGCAAACATACCATAAGGTCAATGTAGTACCATGGGAAGCTCACGAGCAAAAAACTCCAACCTCTTAACTTTGCCACTTTCCCTCACTTGGCTTTCTTGAAAGCAAGGGCAAAGTGGTAAACTTAAGGGTTGCTCCGAATTGCCCGGGGTCGGGGCAAACATATCGTAAGGTCATTGTAGTACCATGGGAAGCCCGCGAGCAAAAAACTCCAACCTCTTAACTTTGCCACTTTGCCCTCACATGGCTTTTACCTAACTAAGGGCAAAGTGGGAAAAATAAGAGGTGCTCCGAATTGCCTGGGGTCGGGGCATACATACCATAAGGTGATTGAAGTACCATGGGTAGCCCGCAAGCATAAAACTCCAACCTCTTAACTTTGCCACTTCGTCCTCACTTTGCTATCTTGGAAGCAAGGGCAAAGTGGTAAACTTAAGGGGTGCTCCGAATTGCCCGGGGTCGGGGCAAACATACCATATGGTCAATGTAGTACCATCGGAAGCTCACGAGCAAAAAACTCCAACCTCTTAACTTTGCCACTTTGCCCTCACTTGGCTTTCTAGAAAGCAAGGGCAAAGTGGTAAACTTAAGGGGTGCCCCGAATTTCCCAGGGTCGGGGCAAACATACCATAAGGTCATTGTAGTTCCATGCGAAGCCCGCGAGCAAAAAACTCCAACCTCTTAACTTTGCCACTTTGCCCTCACATGACTTTTACCTAACTAAGGGCAAAGTGGTAAAAATAAGAGGTGCTCCGAATTGCCCGGGGTCGGGGCAAACATACCATAAGGTCAATGTAGTACCATGGGAAGCTCACGAGCAAAAAACTCCAACCTCTTAACTTTGCCACTTTCCCTCACTTGGCTTTCTTGAAAGTAAGGGCAAAGTGGTAAACTTAAGGGTTGCTCCGAATTGCCCAGGGTCGGGGCAAACATATCGTAAGGTCATTGTAGTACCATGGGAAGCCCGCGAGCAAAAAACTCCAACCTCTTAACTTTGCCACTTTGCCCTCACATGGCTTTTACCTAACTAAGGGCAAAGTGGTAAAAATAAGAGGTCCTCTGAATTGCCCGGGGTCGGGGCATACATATCATAAGGTCATTGTAGTACCATGGGTAGCCCGCTAGCAAAAAACTCCAACCACTTAACTTTGCCACTTTGCCCTCACTTGGCTTTCTTGAAAGCAAGGGCAAGGTGGTAAACTTAAGGGGTGCTCCGAATTGCCCGGGGTCGGGGCAAACATACCATAAGGTCATTGTAGTTCCATGGGAAGCCCGCAAGCAAAAAACTCCTACCTCTTCACTTTGCCACTTTGCCCTCACTTGGCTTTGTTGAAAGAAAGGGCAAAGTGGTAAACTTAAGGGGTGCTCCGAATTGCCCGGGGTCGGCGAAAACATACCATAAGGTCATTGTAGTTCCATGGGAAGCCCGCGAGCAAAAACTTCCAACCTCTTAACTTTGCCACTTTGCCCTCACATGACTTTTACCTAACTAAGGGCAAAGTGGTAAAAATTAGAGGTGCTCTGAATTGCCCGGGGTCGGGGCATTCATACCTTAAGGTTATTGTAGTACCATGGGAACCCCACGAGCAAAAAACTCCAACCTCTTAACTTTGCCACTTTCCCTCCCTTGGTTTTCTTGAAAGCAAGGGCAAAGTGGTAAATTTAAGGGGTGCTCCGAATTGCCCGGGGTCGGGGCAAACATACCATATGGTCATTGTAGTTCCATGGGAAGCCCGCGAGCAAAAACTTCCAACCTCTTAACTTTGCCACTTTGCCCTCACATGACTTTTACCTAACTAAGGGCAAAGTGGTAAAAATAAGGGGTGCTCCGAATTGCCCGGAGTCGGGGCATACATACCATAAGGTCATTGTAGTACCATGGGAAGCCCTCGTGCAAAAAATTTCCACCTCTTAACTTTGCCACTTTACCATCACTTGGCTTTTACCTAAGCAAGGGCAAAGTGGTAAAAATTATGAGGTGTTCAGAATTTTCCAGGGTCGGGGCATACATACCATAAGGTCATTGTATTACCATGGGATGCCTGCGAGCAAAAAGCTCCGACCTCTTAACTTTGCCATTTTGCCCTCACATGGCTTTCTTGAAAGCAAGGGCAAAGTGGTAAACTTAAGGGGTGCTCCGAATTGCCCGGTGTCAGGGCAAACATACCATAAGGTGATTGTAGTACCATGGGAAGCCCGCGAGCAAAAAACTCCAACCTCTTAAGTTTGCCACTTTGCCCTCACATGACTTTTACCTAACTAAGGGCAAAGTGGTAAAAATAAGAGGTGCTCCGAATTGCCCGGGGTCGGGGCATTCATACCTTAAGGTTATTGTAGTACCATGGGAACCCCACGAGCAAAAAACTCCAACCTCTTAACTTTGCCACTTTCCCTCCCTTGGTTTTCTTGAAAGCAAGGGCAAAGTGGTAAATTTAAGGGGTGCTCCGAATTGCCCGGGGTCGGGGCAAACATACCATATGGTCATTGTAGTGCCATGGGAAGCCCGCGAGCAAAAACTTCCAACCTCTTAACTTTTCCACTTTGCCCTCACATGACTTTTACCTAACTAAGGGCAAAGTGGTAAAAATAAGGGGTGCTCCGAATTGCCCGGAGTCGGGGCATACATACCATAAGGTCATTGTAGTACCATGGGAAGCCCTCGTGCAAAAAATTTCCACCTCTTAACTTTGCCACTTTACCATCACTTGGCTTTTACCTAAGCAAGGGTAAAGTGGTAAAAATTATGAGGTGTTCAGAATTTTCCAGGGTCGGGGCATACATACCATAAGGTCATTGTATTACCATGGGATGCCTGCGAGCAAAAAGCTCCGACCTCTTAACTTTGCCATTTTGCCCTCACATGGCTTTCTTGAAAGCAAGGGCAAAGTGGTAAACTTAAGGGGTGCTCCGAATTGCCCGGTGTCGGGGCAAACATACCATAAGGTGATTGTAGTACCATGGGAAGCCCGCGAGCAAAAAACTCCAACCTCTTAAGTTTGCCACTTTGCCCTCACATGACTTTTACCTAACTAAGGGCAAAGTGGTAAAAATAAGAGGTGCTCCGAATTGCCCGGGGTCGGGGCAAACTTACCATAAGGTATTGTAGTACCATGGGAAGCCCGCGGGCAAAAAACTCCAACCTCTTAATGTTGCCACTTTGCCCTCTCATGGCTTTTACCTAACTAAGGGCAAAGTGGTAAAAATAAGAGGTGCTCCGAATTGCCCGGGGTCGGGGCATACATATCCTAAGTTCATTGTAGTACCATGGGTAGCCCGCGAGCAAAAAACTCCAACCGCTTAACTTTGCCACTTTGCCCTCACTTGGCTTTCTTGAAAGCAAGGGCAAAGTGGTAAACTTAAGGGGTGCTCCGAATTGCCTGGGGTCGGGGCAAACATACCATAAGGTCATTGTAGTTCCATGGGAAGCCCGCGAGCAAAAAACTCCAACCTCTTAACTTCGCCACTTTGCCCTCACTTGGCTTTCTTGAAAGCAAGGGCAAAGTGGTAAACTTAATGGTTGCTCCGAATTGCCCGGGGTCAGGGAAAACATACCATAAGTTCATTGTAGTTCCATGGGAAGCCCGCGAGCCAAAACTTCCAACCTCTTATGATGGGAACCAAGGTGGGCCTAGTTTTCAAGATCATTTGCAAGTTCCAGATGGACCAATTACAAGATCAAGAGCCAAGAAGATTAAGGAAGCAATGCAAGGATTGGTGCAATCCACTTGGAATGAAGCTAGCAAGAGCCCAACATTCAATATGGGCATGAAAGAAGGAGAACCAGTTATGATCCATTTGATTCAAGCAGTGGAAGACAAGACATAGAGATAGGCCCTATTGTTATTAGAAGCTTTTAATTTAGTTAAAAGATTTATTTCATTTAGAATAAGTGGGCTAGATGATACTTGGCCCACATATGTCTTATTTATTATGAATTAGGGTTTTTGAGAAGGCCTTGTAATTTGGCCAAGGGCTTATTTGGAAAAGTTATATTTTTTGGAACTAGGGTTTACAAGGGGGACTGTAGCGAATTATTGTAGCGCCGTACAGTAGACGTGGGTACTGTTCATCTGAGGGAAAAAAGACTTATTTGAGAGTGAGTAAAACACCTATTGTAGCCTCATTTGAAAGATTAGACAATTTTGAATGTTATTTGTGAGTGAGTTTGCTCCTCTTGTTCTTCATTGAACTTTTGAACTTATCAAAGGCAAATCACAACCTTTGTGGCGTTCCTCCTTGTAATCTGGGTTCTTGAGACGGGTTATTCATCGGGTCTAGATTTTAATATAATCTAGGTTCTTGAAACGAGTTCTCATCGGGTCTAGATTCTCCATCCATTGACTTGATTTTGGCTTTCTTGGGTGCGTTTTCAAATTGATTGTGGGTTCAAGGGATTCCTTTCCTACGGGTTAATATCATTTGGTATTCAGAGCTCGGTTTCCAATCAGGTCGGATTCTATCTTTTATTTCTTGCATATTGAATTCTAGGGCTTCATTGTTCTAGGGTTTAAAAAAAAAAAAAAGAAGTGCAGAAATTTCCTTCATCCTAGGGCTGCTGAATTTCTCTTTGTTTTCTATGGTTTCTTCAATCTTTGGTTTGGGTTACCTTGTTATTTGATTAGCCTTGCCTTGTTTTTTGTTAGGTTTTTTTTTTTTCAAGTGTTTATTCCTTTTTTTGTGATCATTTCAGTTGGTGAAAAGGAAAGAAACGAAAAGGAAAGAAAAAAAAAAAAGAAAAAAAAAATCGTCTAGAAAAAAAAAAATCGTCCAAAAAAAAAAAAAAGTATTGGAAAGCTGAAATTTTTTTCTTGAGCCTTATCATCAAAGGGGCTACATACATTATTATAGTTGGTATCTTGTCTTCTAGTTACTCTTTCGTTGCCACAATGATTCTTGTGTCATTTTTATTCCTTCCGTGTTTTTTTTGTTCTTGTTTCTTAAACCTAATTACTAGTTGGGATAAAACAAGGTTGCATTGTCTTGATTGAGTTCAATTAGTTCTTAAAAAACTTGGGTGGGAAAACTCTTGAGGTAGAAGGCAAGTGATTGTGAGACTATTATCGGGAAAAGCCAATTAGGAGTGAAACACGAGTGGAGTGCCATTGTTTGAGTGTAAACACGTAAGGGAGTGTGTGAGGTTTTCCACTAACATTCTTTTTGTGCAGCACATTACGATGTCTCATCGTAGTGACTCATCACCGAAAGGGATGACAGATAACTCATCCTTTGTGTTGCAAGCCATGCAAAAACAGTTTGAGCGGTTGAATTTTGTGTTGGGTGAAGTTAGGGACAGGATGGATCATCAAGAAGTAGCGATTAGAAACCTACAAGGTGGGAGAGATAGGAGGCGACGTGTGCCTAGGGTTGAAAATGAGTATGAGCATGAAGGAGATGGTGAGGATGAGGAAGATTTAGAATCTGAAGTTGGGTCGGGTAGGCATGGAAGAGTTAGGCGTGAAAGACGACTTGAGGGGAACCTAGGGGGTCGGGATGGTATAGATAGAGACCTTGGGAGCATCAAAATGAAAATACCATCTTTCCATGGTAGAACTGACCCGGAGGTTTATCTAGATTGGGAGAAAAAAATAGAGTTGGTATTTGATTGTCATAATTACTCTGAGGAGAAAAAAGTAAAGTTGGCGGTAATTGAGTTCACTGACTATGCTATTATTTGGTGGGATCAATTAGTAACCAATAGGAGGAGGAATTATGAGAGGCCAGTAGAGACGTGGGGAGAGTTGAAAGCTCTCATGAGACGAAGATTTGTACCTAGCCACTACTATAGGGATCTTTACCAAAAGCTCCAAAATCTTACACAGGGGTCTAGGAGTGTGGAGGATTACCATAAGGAGATGGAGGTGGCGATGATACGGGCTAATGTAGAGGAGGACCGGGAGGCCACCATGGCTAGATTTTTGAGTGGTTTGAATAGGGACATAGCCAATGTAATTGAATTGCAACATTATGTGGAGATAGAGGACATGGTTCACATGGCTATGAAGGTGGAGAGGCAATTAAAGAGAAAAGGGGCAGCAAGGTACACTTCAGTCTCTAGCACTCCTTGGAAATCAAAGTGGGATAAGAATGATGGAGTTGTAGCAAAGAGAAAGACCGAACCACCTAAGGGAAAAGATGAGGGAACTAGCAACAAACCCAAGGTAGAATCTCAACCTTCACGGAATAGAGATATTAAATGCTTTAAGTGTTTGGGTTCAAGGCACATTGCTTCTCAATGTCCAAACAGGCGGGTGATGATTATGCGTGACAATGGGGAGGTGATGACTGAGAGTGAGGATGATAGTGATGGGATGCCCGAGTTGGTTGATGCTAGTGATGACGATGGAGTGGTATACCCCGTCACAGGTGAGTCTCTTGTTGCCAGGCGTGCTCTCAATACACACATTAAGGTGGATGATGCAGAGCAACAGAGAGAGAACATTTTCCATACTAGATGCCATGTCAACAATAAGGTATGTAGTTTGATCATTGATGGGGGGAGTTGTACTAATGTGGCTAGCACTACTTTGGTTGAGAAACTGAATCTACCAACCTTAAAACACTCTAGACCATACAAATTGCAGTGGTTGAATGATTGTGGAGAGGTTAGGGTGGATAGACAAGTGTTAGTTACTTTTTCAATCGGGAAATATCAGGATAAGGTGCTTTGTGATGTTGTGCCTATGCATGCTGGCCATATTTTGTTGGGGAGGCCGTGGCAGTATGATAGGAGGGTGACACATGATGGGTTCAAGAACATGCACATCTTTGTAATGGAGGGAAAAACAATCAAGCTTGCTCCTTTAACTCCAAGTCAGGTCTATGAGGACCAATTGAAACTGAAAAGTGAGGTTGCTCAAAAAAGAAAGAGTGAAAATGAGAGTGATCAAAAAAGAAAGAGTGAAAATCAGAGTGATCAAAAAAGAAAGAGTGAAAAAGAGATTGAGCAAAAAAGAAAGAGTGAGAGTAAAAATGAGCACAAAAGAAAGAGTGAAAAAAAAGTCAAGAGGTGGTTGGGAGTAAAGAAAAAAGAGTGGAGCCATGAGAGAAAAAAGACTTATTTGAGAGTGAGTAAAACACTTATAGTAGCCTCATTTGAAAGATTAGACAATTTTGAATGTTATTTGTGAGTGAGTTTGCTCCTCTTGTACTTCATTGAACTTTTGAACTTATCAAAAGCAAATCACAACCTTTGTGGCGTTCCTCCTTGTAATCTGGGTTCTTGAGACAGGTTATTCATCGGGTCTAGATTTTAATATAATCTAGGTTCTTGAAACGAATTCTCATCGGTTCTAGATTCTCCATCCATTGACTTGATTTTGGCTTTCTTGGGTGCGTTTTCAAACTGATTGTGGGTTCAAGGGATTCCTTTCCTACTTGTTCATATCATCTTAACTTTGCCACTTTCCCTCACATGACTTTTACCTAACTAAGGGCAAAGTGGTAAAAATAAGAGGTGCTCCGAATTGCCCGGGGTCCGGGCATACATACGATAAGGTCATTGTAGTACCATGGGAAGCCCGCGAGCAAAAAACTCCAACCTCTTAATGTTGCCACTTTGCCCTCACATGGCTTTTATCTAACTAAGGGTAAAGTGGAAAAAATAAGAGGTGCTCCGAATTACCCTGGGTCGGGGCATACATATCATAAGGTCATTGTAGTACCATGGGTAACCCGCGTGCAAAAAACTCGAACCACTTAACCTTGCCACTTTGCCCTCACTTGGCTTTCTTGAAAGCAAGGGGAAAGTGGTAAACTTAAGAGGTGCTCGGAATTGCCCGGGGTCGGGGCAAACATACCATAAGGTCATTGTAGTTCCATGGGAAACCCGCGAGCAAAAAACTCCAACCTCTTAACTTTGCCACTTTGCCCTCACATGACTTTTACCTAATTAAGGGCAAAGTGGTAAAAATAAGAGGTGCTCCGACTTGCCCGGGGTCGGGGCATACATACCTTAAGGTCATTGTAGTACCATGGGAAGCTCACGAGCAAAAAACTCCAACCTCTTAACGTTGCCACTTTGCCCTCAGATGGCTTTTACGCAACTAAGGGCAAAGTGGTAAAAATAAGAGGTCCTCCGAATTGCCCGGGGTCGGGGCATACATACCATAAGGTCATTGTAGTTCCATGGGAAGCCCGCGAGCAAAAAACTCCAACCTCTTAACTTTGCCACTTTGCCCTCACATGACTTTTACCTAATTAAGGGCAAAGTGGTAAAAATAAGAGGTGCTCCGAATTGCCCGGGGTCGGGGCATACATACCTTAAGGTCATTGTAGTACCATGGGAAGCTCACGAGCAAAAAACTCCAACCTCTTAACTTTGCCACTTTCCCTCACTTGGCTTTCTTGAAAGCAAGGGCAAAGTGGTAAACTTAAGCGTTGCTCCGAATTGCCCAGGGTCGGGGCAAACATACCATAAGGTCATTGTAGTACCATGGGAAGCCCGCGAGCAAAAACTTCCAACCTCTTAACTTTGCCACTTTGCCCTCACATGACTTTTACCTAACTAAGGGCAAAGTGGTAAAAATTAGAGGTGCTCCGAATTGCTCGGGGTCGGGGCATTCATACCTTAAGATCATTGTAGTACCATGGGAAGCCCACGAGGAAAAAACTCCAACCTCTTAACTTTGCCACTTTCCCTCACTTGGCTTTCTTGAAAGCAAGGGCAAAGTGGTAAACTTAAGGGGTGCTCCGAATTGCCCGGGGTCGGGGCAAACATACCATAAGGTCATTGTAGTTCCATGGGAAGCCCGCGAGCAAAAAACTCCAACCTCTTAACTTTGCCACTTTGCCCTCACATGGCTTTTACCTAACTAAGGGCAAAGTGGTAAAAATAAGGGGTGCTCCGAATTGCCCGGGGTCGGGGCATACATACCATAAGGTCATTGTAGTACCATGGGAAGCCCGCGAAAAAAATTTCCACCTCTTAACTTTGCCACTTTGCCATCACTTGGCTTTTACCTAAGCAAGGGCAAAGTGGTAAAAATAAGAGGTGCTCCGAATTGCCCAGGGTTGGGGCATACATACCATAAGGTCATTGTAGTACCATGGGAAGCCCGCGAGCAAAAAACTCCAACCTCTTAACTTTGCCACTTTGCCCTCACATGGCTTTTACCTAACAAAGGGCAAAGTGGTAAAAATAAGAGGTGCTCCGAATTGCCCGGGGTCGGGGCATACATACCATAAGGTCATTGTAGTACCATGGGAAGCCCGCGAGCAAAAAACTCCAACCTCTTAACTTTGCCACTTTGCCCTCACATGGCTTTTACCTAACTAAGGGCAAAGTGGTAAAAATAAGAGGTGCTCCGAATTGCCCGGGGTCGGGGCATACATACCATAAGGTCATTGTAGTACCATGGGAAGCCCGCGAGCAAAAAACTCCAACCTCTTAACTTTGCCACTTTGCCCTCACATGGCTTTTACCTAATTAAGGGCAAAGTGGTAAAAATAAGAGGTGCTCCGAATTGCCCGGGGTCGGGACATACATACCATAAGGTCATTGTAGTACCATGGGAAGCCCGCGAGCAAAAAACTCCAACCTCTTAACTTTGCCACTTTGCCCTCACATGGCTTTTACCTAACTAAGGGCAAAGTGGTAAAAATAAGAGGTGCTCCGAATTGCCCGGGGTCGGGGCATACATACCATAAGGTCATTGTAGTACCATGGGAAGCCCGCGAGCAAAAAACTCCAACCTCTTAACTTTGCCACTTTGCCCTCACATGGCTTTCTTGAAAGCAAGGGCAAAGTGGTAAACTTAAGGGTGCTCCGAATTGCCCGGGGTCGGGGCATACATACCATAAGGTCATTGTAGTACCATGGGAAGCCCGCGAGCAAAAAACTCCAACCTCTTAACTTTGCCACTTTGCCCTCACATGGCTTTTACCTAACTAAGGGCAAAGTGGTAAAAATAAGAGGTGCTCCGAATTGCCGGGGTCGGGGCATACATACCATAAGGTCATTGTAGTACCATGGGAAGCCCGCGAGCAAAAAACTCCAACCTCTTAACTTTGCCACTTTGCCCTCACTTGGCTTTCTTGAAAGCAAGGGCAAAGTGGTAAAAATAAGAGGTGCTCCGAATTGCCCGGGGTCGGGGCATACATACCATAAGGTCATTGTAGTACCATGGGAAGCCCGCGAGCAAAAAACTCCAACCTCTTAACTTTGCCACTTTGCCCTCACATGGCTTTTACCTAATAAGGGCAAAGTGGTAAAAATAAGAGGTGCTCCGAATTGCCCGGGGTCGGGGCATACATACCATAAGGTCATTGTAGTACCATGGGAAGCCCCGAGCAAAAAACTCCAACCTCTTAACTTTGCCACTTTGCCCTCACTGGCTTTTACCTAACTAAGGGCAAAGTGGTAAAAATAAGAGGTGCTCCGAATTGCCCGGGGTCGGGGCATACATACCATAAGGTCATTGTAGTACCATGGGAAGCCCGCGAGCAAAAAAATCCAACCTCTTAACTTTGCCACTTTGCCCTCACATGGCTTTTACCTAACTAAGGGCAAAGTGGTAAAAATAAGAGGTGCTCCGAATTGCCGGGGTCGGGGCATACATACCATAAGGTCATTGTAGTACCATGGAAGCCCGCGAGCAAAAAACTCCAACCTCTTAACTTTGCCACTTTGCCCTCACTTGGCTTTCTTGAAAGCAAGGGCAAAGTGGTAAACTAAAGGGTGCTCCGAATTGCCCGGGGTCGGGGCAAACATACCATAAGGTCATTGTAGTACCATGGGAAGCCCGCGAGCAAAAAACTCCAACCTCTTAACTTTGCCACTTTGCCCTCACATGGCTTTTACTTAACTAAGGGCAAAGTGGTAAAAATAAGAGGTGCTCCGAATTGCCCGGGGTCGGGGCATACATACCATAAGGTCATTGTAGTACCATGGGAAGCCCGCGAGCAAAAAACTCCAACCTCTTAACTTTGCCACTTTGCCCTCACATGGCTTTTACCTAACTAAGGGCAAAGTGGTAAAAATAAGAGGTGCTCCGAATTGCCCGGGGTCGGGGCATACATACCATAAGGTCATTGTAGTACCATGGGAAGCCCGCGAGCAAAAAACTCCAACCTCTTAACTTTGCCACTTTGCCCTCACATGGCTTTTACCTAACTAAGGGCAAAGTGGTAAAAATAAGAGGTGCTCCGAATTGCCCGGGGTCGGGGCATACATACCATAAGGTCATTGTAGTACCATGGGAAGCCCGCGAGCAAAAAACTCCAACCTCTTAACTTTGCCACTTTGCCCTCACATGGCTTTTACCTAACTAAGGGCAAAGTGGTAAAAATAAGAGGAGCTCCGAATTGCCCGGGGTCGGGCATACATACCATAAGGTCATTGTAGTACCATGGGAAGCCCGCGAGCAAAAAACTCCAACCTCTTAACTTTGCCACTTTGCCCTCACATGGCTTTCTTGAAAGCAAGGGCAAAGTGGTAAAAATAAGGGTGCTCCGAATTGCCCGGAGTCGGGGCATACATACCATAAGGTCATTGTAGTACCATGGGAAGCCCGCGAGCAAAAAACTCCAACCTCTTAACTTTGCCACTTTGCCCTCACATGGCTTTTACCTAACAAAGGGCAAAGTGGTAAAAATAAGAGGTGCTCCGAATTGCCCGGGGTCGGGGCATACATACCATAAGGTCATTGTAGTACCATGGGAAGCCCGCGAGCAAAAAACTCCAACCTCTTAACTTTGCCACTTTGCCCTCACATGGCTTTTACCTAACTAAGGGCAAAGTGGTAAAAATAAGAGGTGCTCCGAATTGCCGGGGTCGGGGCATACATACCATAAGGTCATTGTAGTACCATGGGAAGCCCGCGAGCAAAAAACTCCAACCTCTTAACTTTGCCACTTTGCCCTCACTTGGCTTTCTTGAAAGCAAGGGCAAAGTGGTAAAAATAAGGGGTGCTCCGAATTGCCCGGGGTCGGGGCATACATACCATAAGGTCATTGTAGTACCATGGGAAGCCCGCGAGCAAAAAACTCCAACCTCTTAACTTTGCCACTTTGCCCTCACATGGCTTTTACCTAACTAAGGGCAAAGTGGTAAAAATAAGAGGTGCTCCGAATTGCCCGGGGTCGGGGCATACATACCATAAGGTCATTGTAGTACCATGGGAAGCCCGCGAGCAAAAAACTCCAACCTCTTAACTTTGCCACTTTGCCCTCACATGGCTTTTACCTAACTAAGGGCAAAGTGGTAAAAATAAGAGGTGCTCCGAATTGCCCGGGGTCGGGGCATACATACCATAAGGTCATTGTAGTACCATGGGAAGCCCGCGAGCAAAAAACTCCAACCTCTTAACTTTGCCACTTTGCCCTCACTTGGCTTTCTTGAAAGCAAGGGCAAAGTGGTAAAACTAAGGGGTGCTCCGAATTGCCCGGGGTCGGGGCATACATACCATAAGGTCATTGTAGTACCATGGGAAGCCCGCGAGCAAAAAACTCCAACCTCTTAACTTTGCCACTTTGCCCTCACATGGCTTTTACTTAACTAAGGGCAAAGTGGTAAAAATAAGAGGTGCTCCGAATTGCCCGGGGTCGGGGCATACATACCATAAGGTCATTGTAGTACCATGGGAAGCCCGCGAGCAAAAAACTCCAACCTCTTAACTTTGCCACTTTGCCCTCACATGGCTTTTACCTAACTAAGGGCAAAGTGGTAAAAATAAGAGGTGCTCCGAATTGCCCGGGGTCGGGGCATACATACCATAAGGTCATTGTAGTACCATGGGAAGCCCGCGAGCAAAAAACTCCAACCTCTTAACTTTGCCACTTTGCCCTCACATGGCTTTTACCTAACTAAGGGCAAAGTGGTAAAAATAAGAGGTGCTCCGAATTGCCCGGGGTCGGGGCATACATACCATAAGGTCATTGTAGTACCATGGGTAGCCCGCGAGCAAAAAACTCCAACCTCTTAACTTTGCCACTTTGCCCTCACATGGCTTTTACCTAACTAAGGGCAAAGTGGTAAAAATAAGAGGTGCTCCGAATTGCCCGGGTGGGACATACATACCATAAGGTCATTGTAGTACCATGGGAAGCCCGCGAGCAAAAAACTCCAACCTCTTAACTTTGCCACTTTGCCCTCACATGGCTTTCTTGAAAGCAAGGGCAAAGTGGTAAAAATAAGGGTGCTCCGAATTGCCCGGGGTCGGGGCATACATACCATAAGGTCATTGTAGTACCATGGGAAGCCCGCGAGCAAAAAACTCCAACCTCTTAACTTTGCCACTTTGCCCTCACATGGCTTTTACCTAACAAGGGCAAAGTGGTAAAAATAAGAGGTGCTCCGAATTGCCCGGGGTCGGGGCATACATACCATAAGGTCATTGTAGTACCATGGGAAGCCCGCGAGCAAAAAACTCCAACCTCTTAACTTTGCCACTTTGCCCTCACATGGCTTTTACCTAACTAAGGGCAAAGTGGTAAAAATAAGAGGTGCTCCGAATTGCCCGGGGTCGGGGCATACATACCATAAGGTCATTGTAGTACCATGGGAAGCCCGCGAGCAAAAAACTCCAACCTCTTAACTTTGCCACTTTGCCCTCACTTGGCTTTCTTGAAAGCAAGGGCAAAGTGGTAAAAATAAGGGGTGCTCCGAATTGCCCGGGGTCGGGGCATACATACCATAAGGTCATTGTAGTACCATGGGAAGCCCGCGAGCAAAAAACTCCAACCTCTTAACTTTGCCACTTTGCCCTCACATGGCTTTTACCTAATAAGGGCAAAGTGGTAAAAATAAGAGGTGCTCCGAATTGCCCGGGGTCGGGGCATACATACCATAAGGTCATTGTAGTACCATGGGAAGCCCCGAGCAAAAAACTCCAACCTCTTAACTTTGCCACTTTGCCCTCACATGGCTTTTACCTAACTAAGGGCAAAGTGGTAAAAATAAGAGGTGCTCCGAATTGCCTGGGGTCGGGGCATACATACCATAAGGTCATTGTAGTACCATGGGAAGCCCGCGAGCAAAAAAATCCAACCTCTTAACTTTGCCACTTTGCCCTCACATGGCTTTTACTAACTAACAAGGGCAAATTGGTAAAAATAAGAATTGCTCCGAATTGCCCGGGGTCGGGACATACATACCATAAGGTCATTGTAGTACCATGGATAGCCCGCGAGCAAAAAACTCCAACCTCTTAACTTTGCCACTTTGCCCTCACTTGGCTTTCTTGAAAGCAAGGGCAAAGTGGTAAACTAAAGGGGTGCTCCGAATTGCCCGGGGTCGGGGCAAACATACCATAAGGTCATTGTAGTTCCATGGGAAGCCTGCGAGCAAAAAACTCCAACCTCTTAACTTTGCCACTTTGCCCTCTCATGGCTTTTACTTAACTATGGGCAAACTGGTAAAAATAAGAGGTGCTCCGAATTGCCCGGGGTCGGGGCATACATACCATAAGGTCATTGTAGTACCATGGGAAGCCCACGAGCAAAAAACTCCAACCTCTTAACTTTGCCACTTTGCCCTCACATGACTTTTACCTAATTAAGGGCAAAGTGGTAAAAATAAGAGGTGCTCCGAATTGCCCGGGGTCGGGGCATACATACCATAAGGTCATTGTAGTACCATGGGAAGCCCGCGAGCAAAAAACTCCAACCTCTTAACTTTGCCACTTTGCCCTCACATGGCTTTTACCTAACTAAGGGCAAAGTGGTAAAAATAAGAGGTGCTCCGAATTGCCCGGGGTCGGGGCATACATACCATAAGGTCATTGTAGTACCATGGGAAGCCCGCGAGCAAAAAACTCCAACCTCTTAACTTTGCCACTTTGCCCTCACATGGCTTTTACCTAACTAAGGGCAAAGTGGTAAAAATAAGAGGTGCTCCGAATTGCCCGGGGTCGGGGCATACATACCATAAGGTCATTGTAGTACCATGGGAAGCCCGCGAGCAAAAAACTCCAACCTCTTAACGTTGCCATTTTCCTCACATGGCTTTCTTGAAAGTAAGGGCAAAGTGGTAAACTTAAGGGGTGCTCCGAATTGCCCGGGGTCGGGGCATACATACCATAAGGTCATTGTAGTACCATGGGAAGCCCGCGAGCAAAAAACTCCAACCTCTTAACTTTGCCACTTTGCCCTCACATGGCTTTTACCTAACAAAGGGCAAAGTGGTAAAAATAAGAGGTGCTCCGAATTGCCCGGGGTCAGGGCATACATACCATAAGGTCATTGTAGTACCATGGGAAGCCCGCGAGCAAAAAACTCCAACCTCTTAACTTTGCCACTTTGCCCTCACATGGCTTTTACCTAACTAAGGGCAAAGTGGTAAAAATAAGAGGTGCTCCGAATTGGCCGGGGTCGGGACATACATACCATAAGGTCATTGTAGTACCATGGGAAGCCCGCGAGCAAAAAACTCCAACCTCTTAACTTTGCCACTTTGCCCTCACTTGGCTTTCTTGAAAGCAAGGGCAAAGTGGTAAACTTAAGGGGTGCTCCGAATTGCCCGGGGTCGGGGCATACATACCATAAGGTCATTGTAGTACCATGGGAAGCCCCGAGCAAAAAACTCCAACCTCTTAACTTTGCCACTTTGCCCTCACATGGCTTTTACCTAACTAAGGGCAAAGTGGTAAAAATAAGAGGTGCTCCGAATTGCCCGGGGTCGGGGCATACATTTCATAAGGTCATTGTAGTACCATGGGAAGCCCGCGAGCAAAAAACTCCAACCTCTTAACTTTGCCACTTTGCCCTCACATGGCTTTTACCTAACTAAGGGCAAAGTGGTAAAAATAAGAGGTGCTCCGAATTGCCCGGGGTCGGGGCATACATACCATAAGGTCATTGTAGTACCATGGGAAGCCCGCGAGCAAAAAACTCCAACCTCTTAACTTTGCCACTTTGCCCTCACTTGGCTTTCTGAAAGCAAGGGCAAAGTGGTAAAGAAAGGGTGCTCCGAATTGCCCGGGGTCGGGGCATACATACCATAAGGTCATTGTAGTACCATGGGAAGCCTGCGAGCAAAAAACTCCAACCTCTTAACTTTGCCACTTTGCCCTCACATGGCTTTTACTTAACTAAGGGCAAAGTGGTAAAAATAAGAGGTGCTCCGAATTGCCCGGGGTCGGGGCATACATACCATAAGGTCATTGTAGTACCATGGGAAGCCCGCGAGCAAAAAACTCCAACCTCTTAACTTTGCCACTTTGCCCTCACTTGGCTTTTACCTAACTAAGGGCAAAGTGGTAAAAATAAGAGGTGCTCCGAATTGCCCGGGGTCGGGGCATACATACCATAAGGTCATTGTAGTACCATGGGAAGCCCGCGAGCAAAAAACTCCAACCTCTTAACTTTGCCACTTTGCCCTCACATGACTTTTACCTAATTAAGGGCAAAGTGGTAAAAATAAGAGGTGCTCCGAATTGCCCGGGGTCGGGCATACATACCTTAAGGTCATTGTAGTACCATGGGAAGCCCGCGAGCAAAAAACTCCAACCTCTTAACTTTGCCACTTTGCCCTCACTTGGCTTTCTTAAAGCAAGGGCAAAGTGGTAAAAATAAGAGGTGCTCCGAATTGCCCGGGGTCGGGGCATACATACCATAAGGTCATTGTAGTACCATGGGAAGCCCGCGAGCAAAAAACTCCAACCTCTTAACTTTGCCACTTTGCCCTCACATGGCTTTTACCTAACTAAGGGCAAAGTGGTAAAAATAAGAGGTGCTCCGAATTGCCCGGGTCGGGGCATACATACCATAAGGTCATTGTAGTACCATGGGAAGCCCGCGAGCAAAAAACTCCAACCTCTTAACTTTGCCACTTTGCCCTCACATGGCTTTTACCTAACTAAGGGCAAAGTGGTAAAAATAAGAGGTGCTCCGAATTGCCCGGGGTCGGGGCATACATACCATAAGGTCATTGTAGTACCATGGGAAGCCCGCGAGCAAAAAACTCCAACCTCTTAACTTTGCCACTTTGCCCTCACTTGGCTTTCTTAAGCAAGGGCAAAGTGGTAAAAATAAGAGGTGCTCCGAATTGCCCGGGGTCGGGGCAAACATACCATAAGGTCATTGTAGTACCATGGGAAGCCCGCGAGCAAAAAACTCCAACCTCTTAACTTTGCCACTTTGCCCTCACTTGGCTTTTACTTAAGCAAGGGCAAAGTGGTAAAAATAAGAGGTGCTCCGAATTGCCCGGGGTCGGGGCATACATACCATAAGGTCATTGTAGTACCATGGGAAGCCCGCGAGCAAAAAACTCCAACCTCTTAACTTTGCCACTTTGCCCTCACATGGCTTTTACCTAACTAAGGGCAAAGTGGTAAAAATAAGAGGTGCTCCGAATTGCCCGGGGTCGGGGCATACATACCATAAGGTCATTGTAGTACCATGGGAAGCCCGCGAGCAAAAAACTCCAACCTCTTAACTTTGCCACTTTGCCCTCACATGGCTTTTACCTAACTAAGGGCAAAGTGGTAAAAATAAGAGGTGCTCCGAATTGCCCGGGGTCGGGGCATACATACCATAAGGTCATTGTAGTACCATGGGAAGCCCGCGAGCAAAAAACTCCAACCTCTTAACTTTGCCACTTTGCCCTCACTTGGCTTTCTTGAAAGCAAGGGCAAAGTGGTAAACATAAAGGGTGCTCCGAATTGCCCGGGGTCGGGGCATACATACCATAAGGTCATTGTAGTACCATGGGAAGCCCGCGAGCAAAAAACTCCAACCTCTTAACTTTGCCACTTTGCCCTCACATGGCTTTTACCTAACTAAGGGCAAAGTGGTAAAAATAAGAGGTGCTCCGAATTGCCCGGGGTCGGGGCATACATACCATAAGGTCATTGTAGTACCATGGGAAGCCCGCGAGCAAAAAACTCCAACCTCTTAACTTTGCCACTTTGCCCTCACATGGCTTTTACCAACTAAGGGCAAAGTGGTAAAAATAAGAGGTGCTCCGAATTGCCCGGGGTCGGGGCATACATACCATAAGGTCATTGTAGTACCATGGGAAGCCCGCGAGCAAAAAACTCCAACCTCTTAACTTTGCCACTTTGCCCTCACATGGCTTTTACCTAAATAAGGGCAAAGTGGTAAAAATAAGAGGTGCTCCGAATTGCCCGGGGTCGGGCATACATACCATAAGGTCATTGTAGTACCATGGGAAGCCCGCGAGCAAAAAACTCCAACCTCTTAACTTTGCCACTTTGCCCTCACTGGCTTTTACCTAACTAAGGGCAAAGTGGTAAAAATAAGAGGTGCTCCGAATTGCCCGGGGTCGGGGCATACATACCATAAGGTCATTGTAGTACCATGGGAAGCCCGCGAGCAAAAAACTCCAACCTCTTAACTTTGCCACTTTGCCCTCACATGGCTTTCCTAAAACTAGGGCAAAGTGGTAAAAATAAGAGGTGCTCCGAATTGCCCGGGGTCGGGGCATACATACCATAAGGTCATTGTAGTACCATGGGAAGCCCGCGAGCAAAAAACTCCAACCTCTTAACTTTGCCACTTTGCCCTCACATGGCTTTTACCTAACTAAGGGCAAAGTGGTAAAAATAAGAGGTGCTCCGAATTGCCTGGGGTCGGGGCATACATACCATAAGGTCATTGTAGTACCATGGGAAGCCCGCGAGCAAAAAACTCCAACCTCTTAACTTTGCCACTTTGCCCTCACTTGGCTTTCTTGAAAGCAAGGGCAAAGTGGTAAACATAAGGGGTGCTCCGAATTGCCCGGGGTCGGGGCATACATACCATAAGGTCATTGTAGTACCATGGGAAGCCCGCGAGCAAAAAACTCCAACCTCTTAACTTTGCCACTTTGCCCTCACTTGGCTTTTACCTAAGCTAAGGGAAAAGTAGTAAAAATAAGAGGTGCTCCGAATTGCCCGGGGTCGGGGCATACATACCATAAGGTCATTGTAGTACCATGGCAAGCCCCGAGCAAAAAACTCCAACCTCTTAATGTTGCCACTTTGCCCTCACATGGCTTTTACCTAACTAAGGGCAAAGTGGTAAAAATAAGAGGTGCTCCGAATTGCCCGGGGTCGGGGCATACATACCATAAGGTCATTGTAGTACCATGGGAAGCCCGCGAGCAAAAAACTCCAACCTCTTAACTTTGCCACTTTGCCCTCACATGGCTTTTACCTAACTAAGGGCAAAGTGGTAAAAATAAGAGGTGCTCCGAATTGCCCGGGGTCGGGGCATACATACCATAAGGTCATTGTAGTACCATGGGAAGCCCGCGAGCAAAAAACTCCAACCTCTTAACTTTGCCACTTTGCCCTCACTTGGCTTTCTTGAAAGCAAGGGCAAAGTGGTAAACTTAAGGGGTGCTCCGAATTGCCCGGGGTCGGGGCACATACCATAAGGTCATTGTAGTACCATGGGAAGCCCGCGAGCAAAAAACTCCAACCTCTTAACTTTGCCACTTTGCCCTCACATGGCTTTTACTAACTAAGGGCAAAGTGGTAAAAATAAGAGGTGCTCCGAATTGCCCGGGGTCGGGGCATACATACCATAAGGTCATTGTAGTACCATGGGAAGCCCGCGAGCAAAAAACTCCAACCTCTTAACTTTGCCACTTTGCCCTCACATGGTTTTACCTAACTAAGGGCAAAGTGGTAAAAATAAGAGGTGCTCCGAATTGCCGGGGTCGGGGCATACATACCATAAGGTCATTGTAGTACCATGGGAACCCGCGAGCAAAAAACTCCAACCTCTTAACTTTGCCACTTTGCCCTCACTTGGCTTTTACCTAACTAAGGGCAAAGTGGTAAAAATAAGAGGTGCTCCGAATTGCCCGGGGTGGGGCATACATACCATAAGGTCATTGTAGTACCATGGGAAGCCCGCGAGCAAAAAACTCCAACCTCTTAACTTTGCCACTTTGCCCTCACATGGCTTTTACCTAACTAAGGGCAAAGTGGTAAAAATAAGAGGTGCTCCGAATTGCCCGGGTCGGGGCATACATACCATAAGGTCATTGTAGTACCATGGAAGCCCGCGAGCAAAAAACTCCAACCTCTTAACTTTGCCACTTTGCCCTCACATGGCTTTCTACAAAGCAAGGGCAAAGTGGTAAAAATAAGGGTGCTCCGAATTGCCCGGGTCGGGGCAAACATACCATAAGGTCATTGTAGTACCATGGGAAGCCCGCGAGCAAAAAACTCCAACCTCTTAACTTTGCCACTTTGCCCTCACTTGGCTTTTACCTAACTAAGGGCAAAGTGGTAAAAATAAGAGGTGCTCCGAATTGCCCGGGTCGGGGCATACATACCATAAGGTCATTGTAGTACCATGGGAAGCCCGCGAGCAAAAACTCCAACCTCTTAACTTTGCCACTTTGCCCTCACATGGCTTTTACCTACTAAGGGCAAAGTGGTAAAAATAAGAGGTGCTCCGAATTGCCCGGGTCGGGGCAACATACCATAAGGTCATTGTAGTACCATGGGAGCCCGCGAGCAAAAAACCAACCTCTTAACTTTGCCACTTTGCCCTCACTTGGCTTTTACTTAAAGCAAGGGCAAAGTGGAAAACTTAAGAGGTGCTCCGAATTGCCCGGGGTCGGGGCAAACATACCATAAGGTCATTGTAGTACCATGGGAAGCCCGCGAGCAAAAAACTCCAACCTCTTAACTTTGCCACTTTGCCCTCACATGGCTTTACCTAACTAAGGGCAAAGTGTAAAAAATAAGAGGTGCTCCGAATTGCCGGGGTCGGGGCATACATACCATAAGGTCATTGTAGTACCATGGAAGCCCGCGAGCAAAAAACTCCAACCTCTTAACTTTGCCACTTTGCCCTCACTTGGTTTACCTAACTAAGGGCAAAGTGGTAAAAATAAGAGGTGCTCCGAATTGCCCGGGGTCGGGGCATACATACCATAAGGTCATTGTAGTACCATGGGAAGCCCGCGAGCAAAAAACTCCAACCTCTTAACTTTGCCACTTTGCCCTCACATGGCTTTTACCTAACTAAGGGCAAAGTGGTAAAAATAAGAGGTGCTCCGAATTGCCCGGGTCGGGGCATACATACCATAAGGTCATTGTAGTACCATGGAACCCGCGAGCAAAAAACTCCAACCTCTTAACTTTGCCACTTTGCCCTCACTGGCTTTTACTTGAAAGCAAGGGCAAAGTGGTAAAAATAAGGGGTGCTCCGAATTGCCCGGGGTCGGGGCAAACATACCATAAGGTCATTGTAGTACCATGGGAAGCCCGCGAGCAAAAAACTCCAACCTCTTAACTTTGCCACTTTGCCCTCACATGGCTTTTACCTAACTAAGGGCAAAGTGTAAAAATAAGAGGTGCTCCGAATTGCCCGGGGTCGGGGCATACATACCATAAGGTCATTGTAGTACCATGGGAAGCCCGCGAGCAAAAAACTCCAACCTCTTAACTTAACTTTGCCACTTTGCCCCACTTGGCTTTACTACTAAGGGCAAAGTGGTAAAAATAAGAGGTGCTCCGAATTGCCCGGGGTCGGGGCATACATACCATAAGGTCATTGTAGTACCATGGGAAGCCCCGAGCAAAAAACTCCAACCTCTTAACTTTGCCACTTTGCCCTCACATGGCTTTTACTAACTAAGGGCAAAGTGGTAAAAATAAGAGGTGCTCCGAATTGCCCAGGGTCGGGGCATACATACCATAAGGTCATTGTAGTACCATGGGAAGCCCGCGAGCAAAAAACTCCAACCTCTTAACTTTGCCACTTTACCCTCACAAAGCTTTTACCTAACTAAGGGCAAAGTGGTAAAAATAAGAGTGCTCCGAATTGCCCGGGGTCGGGCCATACATACCATAAGGTCATTGTACTACCATGGGAAGCCCCGAGCAAAAAACTCCAACCTCTTAACTTTGCCACTTTGCCCTCACTTGGCTTTCTTCAAAGCAAGGGCAAAGTGGTAAAATAAGGGGTGCTCGAATTGCCCGGGTCGGGGCAAACAAACCATAAGGTCATTGTAGTACCATGGGAACCCGCGAGCAAAAAACTCCAACCTCTTAACTTTGCCACTTTGCCCTCACTTGGCTTTCCTAAAAGGGGCAAAGTGGTAAAAATAAGAGGTGCTCCGAATTGCCCGGGGTCGGGGCATACATACCATAAGGTCATTGTAGTACCATGGGAAGCCCGCGAGCAAAAAACTCCAACCTCTTAACTTTGCCACTTTGCCCTCACTTGGCTTTTACCTAACTAAGGGCAAAGTGGTAAAAAAAAGAGGTGCTCCGAATTGCCCGGGTCGGGGCATACATACCATAAGGTCATTGTAGTACCATGGGAAGCCTGCGAGCAAAAAACTCCACCTCTTAACTTTGCCACTTTGCCCTCACTTGGCTTTCTTAAAGCAATGGCAAAGTGGTAAAAATTAAGGGGTCTCCGAATTGCCCGGGGTCGGGGCAAACATACCATAAGGTCATTGTAGTACCATGGGAAGCCCGCGAGCAAAAAACTCCAACCTCTTAACTTTGCCACTTTGCCCTCACATGGCTTTTACCTAACTAAGGGCAAATTGGTAAAAAAAAAAAGGTGCTCCGAATTGCCCGGGGTCGGGGCATACATACCATAAGGTCATTGTAGTACCATGGGAAGCCCGCGAGCAAAAAAATCCAACCTCTTAACTTTGCCACTTTGCCCTCACATGGATTTTACCTAACTAAGGGCAAAGTGGTAAAAATAAGAGGTGCTCCGAATTGCCCGGGTCGGGCATACATACCATAAGGTCATTGTAGTACCATGGGAAGCCCGCGAGCAAAAAACTCAACCTCTTACTTTGCCACTTTGCCCTCACTTGGCTTTACTTCTAACTAAGGGCAAAGTGGTAAAAATAAGAGGTGCTCCGAATTGCCCGGGGTCGGGCATACATACCATAAGGTCATTGTAGTACCATGGAAGCCCGCGAGCAAAAAACTCCAACCTCTTACTTTGCCACTTTGCCCTCACATGCTTTTACCTAACTAAGGGCAAAGTGGTAAAAATAAGAGGTGCTCCGAATTGCCCGGGGTCGGGGCATACATACCATAAGGTCATTGTAGTACCATGGGGAAGCCACGAGCAAAAAACTCCAAACCTCTTAACTTTGCCACTTTCCCTCACTTGGCTTTTACTAACTAAGGGCAAAGTGGTAACAATTAAGGGTGCTCCGAATTGCCCGGGTCGGGGCATACATACCATAAGGTCATTGTAGTACCATGGGAAGCCCGCGAGCAAAAAACTCCAACCTCTTACTTTGCCACTTTGCCCTCACATTGGCTTACCTAACTAAGGGCAAAGTGGTAAAAATAAGGGTGCTCCGAATTGCCCGGGGTCGGGGCATACATACCATAAGGTCATGGTAGTACCATGGGAAGCCCGCGAGCAAAAAACTCCAACCTCTTAACTTTGCCACTTTGCCCTCACATGGCTTTTACCTAACTAAGGGCAAAGTGGTAAAAATAAGAGGTGCTCCGAATTGCCCGGGGTCGGGGCATACATACCATAAGGTCATTGTAGTACCATGGGAAGCCCGCGAGCAAAAAACTCCAACCTCTTAACTTTGCCATTTCCCTCACATGGCTTTTTACTAACAAGGGCAAAGTGGTAAAAATAAGAGGTGCTCCGAATTGCCCGGGGTCGGGGCATACATACCATAAGGTCATTGTAGTACCATGGGAAGCCCGCGAGCAAAAAACTCCAACCTCTTAACTTTGCCACTTTGCCCTCACATGGCTTTTACCTAACTAAGGGCAAAGTGGTAAAAATAAGAGGTGCTCCGGATTGCCCGGGGTCGGGGCATACATACCATAAGGTCATTGTAGTACCATGGGAAGCCCGCGAGCAAAAAACTCCAACCTTTAACTTGCCACTTTGCCCTCACATGGCTTTTACCTAACCAAGGGCAAAGTGGTAAAAATAAGAGGTGCTCCGAATTGCCCGGGGTCGGGGAATACATACCATAAGGTCATTGTAGTACCATGGGAAGCCCGCAGCAAAAAAAACTCCAACCTCTTAACTTTGCCACTTTGCCCTCACTTGGCTTTCCTAAAGCAAGGGCAAAGTGGTAAAAATAAGGGTGCTCCGAATTGCCGGGGTCGGGGCATACATACCATAAGGTCATTGTAGTACCATGGGAAGCCCGCGAGCAAAAAACTCCAACCTCTTAACTTTGCCACTTTGCCCTCACTTGGCTTTTACTAACTAAGGGCAAAGTGGTAAAAATAAGAGGTGCTCCGAATTGCCCGGGGTCGGGGCATACATACCATAAGGTCATTGTAGTACCAATGGGAAGCCCCGAGCAAAAAACTCCAACCTCTTAATTTGCCACTTTGCCCTCACTTGGCTTTTACCTAACAAGGGCAAAGTGTAAAAA
>CM056957.1:16321386-16347350 GCA_029856935.1 Cyclocarya paliurus | reverse complement strand
AGGGAAAGAGTAATGATAAAACAAGATACCCAGAAAAATGTTTTCAGCCCCTTTGATGATAAAGCTCAATCAACAAATATCTTTTTTTCTCTTTGTTGTAACAATGTAGCACAACCAATGTGCATGCTACCCTTTTTTTTTTTTTTGATTTTTTTTTTTCGAATTTTTTTTTTTTCGAATTTTTTTTTTCTTTTCCTTTCCTTTCTTTTCTTTTCTTTTCTTTTCCTTTCTTTTCTTTTCTTTTCTCTAATTCAATCACAAACAGCAATATTCAATTGAAAATCAAGTAATTGAATTCAAACATCCAAGAATTGACAACGAAATAGAAGAGAATCAATGGAACGGCACTCCAAGCAATTGACAAACTTAGAGATGCAAGAAACCCTTTGGAAACCCTAGAATTTTGAAACCCTAGGAGACGCAAATTTCAGCCAAACCCAAAACCCTAAGAATTTTGGCAGCGTACTTTTTGTTTCTATTTTTTTTTTTTGTAACCCTAGAACAATGAAACCCTAGAATTAAAGATGCAATAAATAAAAGATAGAATCAGACCTGATTGGAAACCGAGCTCTGATACCAAATGATATGAACCCGCAGGAAGAGAATCCCATGAACCCACAATCAATTTGAAAAACGCACCCAAGAAAGCCAAAAATCAAGTCAATGGATGGAGAATCTAGACCCGATGAGAACTCGTTTCAAGAACCTAGATTATATTAAAATCTAGACCCGATGAATAACCCGTCTCAAGAACCCAGATTACAAGGAGGAACGCCACAAAGGTTGTGATTTGCCTTTGATAAGTTCAAAAGTTCAATGAAGAACAAGAGGAGCAAACTCACTCACAAATAACATTCAAAATTGTCTCCTCTTTCAAATGAGGCTACAATGAGTGTTTTAACCAAAACCCTATTGAAACCCTAACCCAAAATAAACCCTACTTCCAAAACTACCCTCGGATGAACAGTACCCGCGGCTACTGTACGGCGCTACAGTAATTCGCTACAGTATCCGGATGTGAACAGTGCACTACAGTTTTTAAAACCCAAGTTCCAAAAATATAACTTTCCAAATAAGCCCTTGGCCAAAATATAAGGCCTTCCCAAAAACCCTAATTCATAAAAATACGACATGTGTGGGCCAAGCATCCTCAAGCTCAATTATTCTAGACTAATTTGTTGTCTTGCTTCCTTGATCTTCTTCTAATTAGCCCATCTGAAACTTGCAAATGATCTTTAAGACTAGGCCCACCTTGGTTCCCATCATATGCCCCAACCCCGGGCAATTCGAAACACCTCTTATTTTTACCACTTTGCCCTTAGTTAGGTAAAAGCCATGTGAGGGCAAAGTGGCAAAGTTAAGAGGTTGGAGTTTTTTGCTCGCGGGCTTCCCATGGTACTACAATGACCTTATGGTATGTATGCCCCGACCCCGGGCATTTCAGAGGACCTCTTATTTTTGCCACTTTGCCCTTAGTTAGGTAAAAGCCAAGTGACGGCAAAGTGGCAAAGTTAAGAGGCTGGAGTTTTTTCCTCGCGGGCTACCCATGGTACTACAATGACCTTATGGTATGTATGCCCCGACCCCGGGCAATTCGGAGCACCTCTTATTTTTGCCACTTTGCCCTTAGTTAGGTAAAAGCCATGTGAGGGCAAAGTGGCAAAGTTAAGAGGTTGGAGTTTTTTGCTCGCGGGCTTCCCATGGTACTACAATGACCTTATGGTATGTATGCCCCGACCCCGGGCATTTCGGAGCACCTCTTATTTTTACCACTTTGCCCTTAGTTAGGTAAAAGCCAAGTGAGGGCAAAGTGGCAAAGTTAAGAGGTTGGAGTTTTTTGCTCGCGGGCTTCCCATGGTACTACAATGACCTTATGGTATGTATGCCCCGACCCCGGGCAATTCGGAGCACTCTTATTTTTACCACTTTGCCCTTGCTTTGAAGAAAGCCAAGTGAGGGCAAAGTGGCAAAGTTAAGAGGTTGGAGTTTTTTGCTCGCGGGCTTCCCATGGTACTACAATGACCTTATGGTATGTATGCCCCGACCCGGGCAATTCGGAGCACCTCTTATTTAACCACTTTGCCCTTAGTTAGGTAAAAGCCATGTGAGGGCAAAGTGGCAAAGTTAAGAGGTTGGAGTTTTTTGCTCGCGGGCTTCCCATGGTACTACAATGACCTTATGGTATGTATGCCCCGACCCCGGGCAATTCGGAGCACCTCTTATTTTTACCACTTTGCCCTTGCTTTCAAGAAAGCCAAGTGAGGGCAAAGTGGCAAAGTTAAGAGGTTGGAGTTTTTTGCTCGCGGGCTTCCCATGGTACTACAATGACCTTATGGTATGTATGCCCCGACCCCGGGCAATTCGGAGCACCTCTTATTTTTACCACTTTGCCCTTAGTTAGGTAAAAGCCAAGTGAGGGCAAAGTGGCAAAGTTAAGAGGTTGGAGTTTTTTGCTCGCGGGCTTCCCATGGTACTACAATGACCTTATGGTATGTATGCCCCGACCCCGGGCAATTCGGAGCACCTCTTATTTTTACCACTTTGCCCTTAGTTTGGTAAAAGCCATGTGAGGGCAAAGTGGCAAAGTTAAGAGGTTGGAGTTTTTTGCTCGCGGGCTTCCCATGGTACTACAATGACCTTATGGTATGTATGCCCCGACCCCGGGCAATTCGGAGCACCTCTTATTTTTACCACTTTGCCCTTGCTTAGGTAAAAGCCAAGTGAGGGCAAAGTGGCAAAGTTAAGAGGTTGGAGTTTTTTGCTCGCGGGCTTCCCATGGTACTACAATGACCTTATGGTATGTATGCCCCGACCCCGGGCAATTCGGAGCACCTCTTATTTTTACCACTTTGCCCTTAGTTAGGTAAAAGCCAAGTGAGGGCAAAGTGGCAAAGTTAAGAGGTTGGAGTTTTTTGCTCGCGGGCTTCCCATGGTACTACAATGACCTTATGGTATGTATGCCCCGACCCCGGGCAATTCGGAGCACCTCTTATTTTTACCACTTTGCCCTTAGTTAGGTAAAAGCCATGTGAGGGCAAAGTGGCAAAGTTAAGAGGTTGGAGTTTTTTGCTCGCGGGCTTCCCATGGTACTACAATGACCTTATGGTATGTATGCCCCGACCCCGGGCAATTCGGAGCACCTCTTATTTTTACCACTTTGCCCTTAGTTAGGTAAAAGCCATGTGAGGGCAAAGTGGCAAAGTTAAGAGGTTGGAGTTTTTTGCTCGCGGGCTTCCCATGGTACTACAATGACCTTATGGTATGTATGCCCCGACCCGGGCAATTCGGAGCACCTCTTATTTTTACCACTTTGCCCTTAGTTAGGTAAAAGCCAAGTGAGGGCAAAGTGGCAAAGTTAAGAGGTTGGAGTTTTTTGCTCGCGGGCTTCCCATGGTACTACAATGACCTTATGGTATGTATGCCCGACCCCGGGCAATTCGGAGCACCTCTTATTTTTACCACTTTGCCCTTGCTTAGGTAAAAGCCAAGTGAGGGCAAAGTGGCAAAGTTAAGAGGTGGAAGTTTTTTGCTCGCGGGCTTCCCATGGTACTACAATGACCTTATGGTATGTATGCCCCGACCCCGGGCAATTCGGAGCACCTCTTATTTTTACCACTTTGCCCTTAGTTAGGTAAAAGCCAAGTGAGGGCAAAGTGGCAAAGTTAAGAGGTTGGAGTTTTTTGCTCGCGGGCTTCCCATGGTACTACAATGACCTTATGGTATGTATGCCCCGACCCCGGGCAATTCGGAGCACCTCTTATTTTTACCACTTTGCCCTTAGTTAGTTAAAAGCCAAGTGAGGGCAAAGTGGCAAAGTTAAGAGGTTGGAGTTTTTTGCTCGCGGGCTTCCCATGGTACTACAATGACCTTATGGTATGTATGCCCCGACCCCGGGCAATTCGGAGCACCTCTTATTTTTACCACTTTGCCCTTAGTTAGGTAAAAGCCATGTGAGGGCAAAGTGGCAAAGTTAAGAGGTTGGAGTTTTTTGCTCGCGGGCTTCCCATGGTACTACAATGACCTTATGGTATGTATGCCCCGACCCCGGGCATTTCGGAGCACCTCTTATTTTTACCACTTTGCCCTTAGTTAGGTAAAAGCCAAGTGAGGGCAAAGTTAAGAGGTTGGAGTTTTTTGCTCGCGGGCTTCCCATGGTACTACAATGACCTTATGGTATGTATGCCCCGACCCCGGGCAATTCGGAGCACCTCTTATTTTTACCACTTTGCCCTTGCTTTGAAGAAAGCCAAGTGAGGGCAAAGTGGCAAAGTTAAGAGGTTGGAGTTTTTTGCTCGCGGCTTCCCATGGTACTACAATGACCTTATGGTATGTATGCCCCGACCCCGGGCAATTCGGAGCACCTCTTATTTTTACCACTTTGCCCTTAGTTAGGTAAAAGCCATGTGAGGGCAAAGTGGCAAAGTTAAGAGGTTGGAGTTTTTTGCTCGCGGGCTTCCCATGGTACTACAATGACCTTATGGTATGTATGCCCCGACCCCGGGCAATTCGGAGCACCCTTATTTTTACCACTTTGCCCTTGCTTTCAAGAAAGCCAAGTGAGGGCAAAGTGGCAAAGTTAAGAGGTTGGAGTTTTTTGCTCGCAGGCTTCCCATGGTACTACAATGACCTTATGGTATGTATGCCCTGACCCCGGGCAATTCGGAGCACCTCTTATTTTTACCACTTTGCCCTTAGTTAGGTAAAAGCCATGTGAGGGCAAAGTGGCAAAGTTAAGAGGTTGGAGTTTTTTGCTCGCGGGCTTCCCATGGTACTACAATGACCTTATGGTATGTATGCCCCGACCCCGGGCAATTCGGAGCACCTCTTATTTTTACCACTTTGCCCTTAGTTAGGTAAAAAGCCATGTGAGGGCAAAGTGGAAGTTAAGAGGTTGGAGTTTTTTGCTCGCGGGCTTCCCATGGTACTACAATGACCTTATGGTATGTATGCCCCGACCCCGGGCAATTCGGAGCACCTCTTATTTTTACCACTTTGCCCTTAGTTAGGTAAAAGCCATGTGAGGGCAAAGTGGCAAAGTTAAGAGGTTGGAGTTTTTTGCTCGCTGGCTTCCTATGGTACTACAATGACCTTATGGTATGTATGCCCCGACCCCGGGCAATTCGGAGCACCTCTTATTTTTACCACTTTGCCCTTAGTTAGGTAAAAGCCATGTGAGGGCAAAGTGGCAAAGTTAAGAGGTTGGATTTTTTTGCTCGCTGGCTTCCCATGGTACTACAATGACCTTATGATATGTATGCCCCGACCCCGGGCAATTCGGAGCACCTCTTATTTTTACCACTTTGCCCTTAGTTTGGTAAAAGCCAAGTGAGGGCAAAGTGGCAAAGTTAAGAGGTTGGAGTTTTTTGCTCGTGGGCTTCCCATGGTACTACAATGACCTTATGGTATGTATGCCCCGACCCCGGGCAATTCGGAGCACCTCTTATTTTTACCACTTTACCCTTAGTTAGGTAAAAGCCATGTGAGGGCAAAGTGGAAAAGTTAAGAGGTTGGAGTTTTTTGCTCGCGGGCTTCCCATGGTACTACAATGACCTTATGGTATGTATGCCCCGACTCCGGGCATTTCGGAGCACCTCTTATTTTTGCCACTTCGCCCTTAGTTAGGTAAAAGCCAAGTGAGGGCAAAGTGGCAAATTTTAGAGGTTGGAGTTTTTTGTTTGCGGCCTTCCCATGGTACTACAATGACCTTATGGTATGTATGCCCCGACCCCGGGCAATTCGGAGCACCTCTTATTTTTACCACTATGCCCTTGCTTGCAAGAAAGCCAAGTGAGGGCAAAGTGGCAAAGTTAAGATGTTGGAGTTTTTTGCTCACGGGCTTCCCATGGTACTACAATGACCTTATGGTATGTATGCCCCGACCCCGGGCAATTCGGAGCACCTCTTATTTTTTCCACTTTGCCCTTGCTTACGTAAAAGCCAAGTGATGGCAAAGTGGCAAAGTTAAGAGGTTGGAGTTTTTTGCTCGAGGGCTTCCCATGGTACTACAATGACCTTATGGTATGTATGCCCCGACCCCGGGCAATTCGAAGCACCTCTTATTTTTACCACTTTGCCCTTAGTTAGGTAAAAGCCATGTGAGGGCAAAGTGGCAAAGTTAAGAGGTTGGAGTTTTTTGCTCGCGGGCTTCCCATGGTACTACAATGACCTTATGGTATGTATGCCCCGACCCCGGGCAATTCGGAGCACCTCTTATTTTTGCCACTTTGCCCTTAGTTAGGTAAAAGCCAAGTGACGGCAAAGTGGCAAAGTTAAGAGGTTGGAGTTTTTTGCTCGCGGGCTTCCCATGGTACTACAATGACCTTATGGTATGTATGCCCCGACCCCGGGCAATTCGGAGCACCTCTTATTTTTACCACTTTGCCCTTAGTTAGGTAAAAGCCATGTGAGGGCAAAGTGGCAAAGTTAAGAGGTTGGAGTTTTTTGCTCGCGGGCTTCCCATGGTACTACAATGACCTTATGGTATGTATGCCCCGACCCCGGGCATTTCGGAGCACCTCTTATTTTTGCCACTTTGCCCTTAGTTAGGTAAAAGCCAAGTGAGGGCAAAGTGGCAAAGTTAAGAGGTTGGAGTTTTTTGCTCGCGGCTTCCCATGGTACTACAATGACCTTATGGTATGTATGCCCCGACCCCGGGCAATTCGGAGCACGCCTTAAGTTTACCACTTTCCCCTTGCTTTGAAGAAAGCCAAGTGAGGGCAAAGTGGCGAAGTTAAGAGGTTGGAGTTTTTTGCTCGCAGGCTTCCCATGGTAATACAATGACCTTATGGTATGTATGCCCCGATCCCGGGCAATTCGGAGCACCTCTTATTTTTGCCACTTTACCCTTTGTTAGGTAAAAGCCAAGTGATGGCAAAGTGGAAAAGTTAAGAGGTGGAAATTTCTTGCACGAGGGCTTCCCATGGTCCTACAATGACCTTATGGTATGTATGCCCCGACTTTAGGCAATTCGGAGCACCTCTTATTTTTACCACTTTGCCCTTAGTTAGGTAAAAGTCATGTGAGGGCACAGTGGCAAAGTTAAGAGGTTGGAGTTTTTTGCTCGCGGGCTTCCCATGGTACTACAATGACCTTATGGTTTGTTTGCCCCGACCCCGGGCAATTCGGAGCACCCCTTAAGTTTACCACTTTGCCCTTGCTTTCAAGAAAGCCAAGTGAGGCAAAGTGGCAAAGTTAAGAGGTTGGCGTTTTTTTGCTCAGGGCCGTTCCATGGTACTACAACGACCTTATGGTATGTATGCCCTGACCCTGGGCAATTCGGAGCACCTCTTATTTTTACCACTTTGCCCTTAGTTAGGTAAAAGCCAAGTGAGGGCAAAGTGGCAAAGTTAAGAGGTTGGAGTTTTTTGCTCGTGGGCTTCCTATGGTACTACAATGACCTTATGCTATGTATGCCCCGACCCCGGGCAATTCGGAGCACCTCTTATTTTTACTATTTTGCCCTTAGTTAGGTAAAAGCCATGTGAGGGAAAAGTGGCAAAGTTAAGAGGTTGGAGTTTTTTACAAGCGGGCATCCCATGGAACTACAATGACCTTATGGTATGTTTGCCCCGACCCCGGGCAATTCGGACCACCCCTTATGTTTACCACTTTGCCCTTGCTTTCAAGAAAGCCAAGTGAGGGAAAGTGGCAAAGTTAAGAGGTTCGAGGTTTTTGCTCGTGGGCTTCCCATGTTACTACAATGACCTTAAGGTATGTATGCCCCGACCCTGGGCAATTTGGAGCACCTCTTATTTTTACCACTTTGCCCTTAGTTAGGTAAAACCCATGTGAGGGCAAAGTGGCAAAGTTAAGAGGTTGGATTTTTTTGCTCGCTGGCTTCCTATGGTACTACAATGACCTTATGATATGTATGCCCCGACCCCGGGCAATTCGGAGCACCTCTTATTTTTACCAATTTGCCCTTAGTTAGGTAAAAGCGATGTGAGGGCAAAATGGCAAAGTTAAGAGGTTGGAGTTTTTTGCTCGCGGGCTTCTCATGGTACTACAATGACCTTATGGTATGTATGCCCCGAGCCCGGGCAATTCGGAGCACCTCTTATTTTTACCACTTTGCCCTTAGTTTGGTAAGAGCCATGTGAGGGCAAAGTGGCAAAGTTAAGAGGTTGGAGTTTTTTGCTCGCGGGCTTCCCATGGTACTACAATGACCTTATGGTATGTATGCCCCAACCCCGGGCAATTCGGAGCACCCCTTAAGTTTACCACTTGATTTTGGCTTTCTTGGGTGCGTTTTCAAATTGATTGTGGGTTCAAGGGATTCCTTTCCTACAGGTTCATATCATTTGGTATTCAGAGCTCGGTTTCCAATCAGGTCTGATTCTATCTTTTATTTCTTGCATATTGAATTCTAGGGCTTCATTGTTCTAGGGTTTAGAAAAGAAAAAAAAGTGCAGAAATTTCCTTCATCCTAGGGCTGCTGAATTTCTCTTTGTTTTCTAGGGTTTCTTCAATCTTTGGTTTGGGTTACCTTGTTATTTGATTAGCCTTGCCTTGTTCTTTGTTAGGGTTTTTTTTTTTCAAGTGTTTATTCCTTTGTTTGTGATCATTTCAGTTGGTGAAAAGGAAAGAAAAGAAAAGGAAAGAAAAGAAAAGAAAAGGAAAGAAAAGAAAAGAAAGAAAAAAAAAATCGTCCAAAAAAAAAAAATGTATTGGAAAGCTGAAATTTTTTTCTTGAGCCTTATCATCAAAGGGGTTACAGACATTATTATAGTTGGTATCTTGTCTTCTAGTTACTCTTTCGTTGTCACAATTTCCTTGATTCTTGTGTCATTTTTATTCCTTCCGTATTTTTCTTGTTCTTATTTCTTAGACCTAATTACTAGTTGGGATAAAACAAGGTTGCATTGTCTTGATTGAGTTCAATTAGTTCTTAAAGAACTTGGGTGGGAAAACTCTTGAGGTAAAAGGCAAGAGAGTGTGAGACTATTATAGGGAAAAGCCAATTAGGAGTGAAACACGAGTGAAGTGCCATTGTTTGAGTGTAAACACGTAAGGGAGTGTGTGAGGTTTTCCACTAACATTCTTTTTGTGCAGCACATTACGATGTCTCATCGTAGTGACTCATCACCGAAGGGGATGACAGATAACTCATCCTTTGTGTTGCAAGCCATGCAAAAACAGTTTAAGCAGTTGAATTTTGTGTTGGGTGAAGTTAGGGACAGGATGGATCATCAAGAAGCAGCGATTAGAAATCTACAAGGTGGGAGAGATAGGAGGCGACGTGTGCCTAGGGTTGAAAATGAGTATGAGCATGAAGGAGATGGTGAGGATGAGGAAGATTTAGAATCTGAAGTTGGGTCGGGTAGGCATGGAAGAGTTAGGCGTTAAAGACGACTTGAGGGGAACCTAGGGGGTCGGGATGGTATAGATAGAGACCTTGGGAGCATCAAAATGAAAATACCATCTTTCCATGGTAGAACTGACCCGGAGGTTTATCTAGATTGGGAGAAAAAAATAGAGTTGGTATTTGATTGTCATAATTACTCTGAGGAGAAAAAAGTAAAGTTGGCGGTAATTGAGTTCACTGACTATGCTATTATTTGGTGGGATCAATTAGTAACCAATAGGAGGGGGAATTATGAGAGGCCAGTAGAGACGTGGGGAGAGTTGAAAGCTCTCATGAGACGAAAATTTGTACCTAGCCACTACTATAGGGATCTTTACCAAAAGCTCCAAAATCTTACACAGGGGTCTAGGAGTGTGGAGGATTACCATAAGGAGATGGAGGTGGCGATGATACGGGCTAATGTAGAGGAGGACCGGGAGGCCACCATGGCTAGATTTTTGAGTGGTTTGAATAGGGACATAGCCAATGTAATTGAATTGCAACATTATGTGGAGATAGAGGACATGGTTCACATGGCTATGAAGGTGGAGAGGCAATTAAAGAGAAAAGGGGCAGCAAGGTACACTTCAGTCTCTAGCACTCCTTGGAAATCAAAGTGGGATAAGAATGATGGAGTTGTAGCAAAGAGAAAGACCGAACCACCTAAGGGAAAAGATGAGGGAACTAGCAACAAACCCAAGGTAGAATCTCAACCTTCACGGAATAGAGATATTAAATGCTTTAAGTGTTTGGGTTCAGGGCACATTGCTTCTCAATGTCCAAACAGGCGGGTGATGATTATGCGTGATAATGGGGAGGTGATGACTGAGAGTGAGGATGATAGTGATGGGATGCCCGAGTTGGTTGATGCTAGTGATGATGATGGAGTGGTATACCCCGTCAGAGGTGAGTCTCTTGTTGCCAGGCGTGCTCTCAATACACACATTAAGGTGGATGATGCAGAGCAACAGAGAGAGAATATTTTTCATACTAGATGCCATGTCAACAATAAGGTATGTAGTTTGATCATTGATGGGGGGAGTTGTACTAATGTGGCTAGCACTACTTTGGTTGAGAAACTGAATCTACCAACCTTAAAACACTCTAGACCATACAAATTGCAGTGGTTGAATGATTGTGGAGTGGTTAGGGAGGATAGACAAGTGTTAGTTACTTTTTCAATCGGGAAATATCAGGATAAGGTGCTTTGTGATGTTGTGCCTATGCATGCTGGCCATATTTTGTTGGGGAGGCCGTGGCAGTATGATAGGAGGGTGACACATGATGGGTTCAAGAACATGCACATCTTTGTAATGGAGGGAAAAACAATCAAGCTTGCTCCTTTAACTCCAAGTCAGGTCTATGAGGACCAATTGAAACTGAAAAGTGAGGTTGCTCAAAAAAGAAAGAGTGAAAATGAGAGTGATCAAAAAAGAAAGAGTGAAAATGAGAGTGATCAAAAAAGAAAGAGTGAAAAAGAGATTGAGCAAAAAAGAAAGAGTGAGAGTGAAAATGAGCACAAAAGAAAGAGTGAAAAAGAAAGTCGAGAGGTGGTTGGGAGTAAAGAAAAAAGAGTGGAGCCACGAGAGAAAAAAGAAAGAGTGTCTGCTGAGAGAAAAGGAAAGACAAAAGTGAGTTTCTATGCAAGAGAGAGTGAGGTTAAGAGGGCTTTCTTCGCAGATCGCCCTATGATTTTTCTTGTCTATAAAGAATCTTATCTTAATGTTGATGAAACTAACCAGTCTCTTCCTAGTTTGGCTGTTTCTATGTTGCCAGGAGTTTGAGGATATATTCCCAAAGGAGATGCCTAATGAGTTGCCACCCATTAGAGGCATTGAGCACCAGATTGATTTTGTGCTCGGAGCTGCTATTCCAAACCGACCAGCCTATAGGAGTAATCCAGAGGAGACAAAGGAGCTTCAGAGGCAAGTTGAGGATTTGATGAGCAAGGGGTATGTGAGGGAGAGCATGAGCCCATGTGCAGTACCAGTGCTACTAGTGCCAAAGAAGGATGGGACGTGGAGGATGTGCGTTGATTGCAGGGCGGTCAACAATATCACGGTAAAGTATCGCCATCCCATTCCTAGATTAGATGATATGCTTGATGAATTGCATGGCTCATGTATTTTCAGTAAAATTGATCTTAAAAGTGGGTACCATCAAATTGGAATGAAAGAGGGTGATGAATGGAAAACGGCTTTTAAGACTAAGTATGGGCTTTATGAATGGTTGGTTATGCCATTTGGACTTACAAATGCGCCCAGTATTTTCATGAGATTAATGAACCATGTCTTACGTGCGTTCATAGGAATGTTTGTGGTTGTGTACTTTGATGATATCCTAGTGTACAGCAAGGACTTAAATGAACATATTGAGCATTTGAGATACGTGTTTGATGTGTTAAGATGTGAAAAGTTGTATGCTAATTTCAAGAAATGTACCTTTTGCATGGAAAAAGTTGTTTGCTTGGTTATGTTGTTAGCACAAAAGGTATTGAGGTGGATGAAGAGAAAGTCAAGGCCATCAAGGAGTGGCCAATGCCAAAAAGCATCACTGAGGTAAGAAGCTTCCATGGCTTAGCTAGCTTTTATCGGCGTTTTGTTAAAGAATTTAGCACCATTGCTGCACCACTCACTGAAGTAATTAAAAAGAATGTTGGGTTTCATTGGGGGGTTGATCAAGAGAATGCTTTTACCACTATTAAAGAAAGGTTGTGCTCTGCACCTGTGTTAGCATTACCTGATTTTAACAAAGCTTTTGAGATTGAATGTGATGCCTCAAGAATAGGGATTGGAGCCGTTTTGATGCAAGATAGGCGGCCCATAGCATTTTTCAGTGAGAAGCTAAGTGGGGCGTCCCTGAAGTACCCTACTTATGACAAAGAGCTTTATGCTATAGTTCGTGCATTAGAGACTTGGCAGCATTATCTATGGCCTAGGGAATTTGTGATCCACACCGATCATGAATCGTTGAAGCATCTCAACGGTCAAGGTAAGTTGAATAAAAGGCATGCTAGATGGATGGAATACATTGAGACCTTTCCATATGTCATCCGTTACAAGCAAGGTAAGGAAAACATTGTTGCTGATGCTTTATCCCGAAGGTATGTACTTCTTACTTCTATGAGTGCTAAAATGCTTGGGTTTGAATATGTGAAAGACATGTATGTTGATGATACTAACTTTTCTGAGGTGTATAAGGCATGTGATAAGGCGGCATTCGGTAAGTTTTACAAACATGATGGTTATTTGTTTAAGGAAAGCAAATTTTGTGTGCCAAATTGTTCTATGCGTGAGTTGTTGGTGCGTGAGGCACATGGTGGAGGATTAATGGGACACTTTGGTGTCAAGAAGACTTTAGATATTTTTCATGAACATTTCTTTTGGCCTAAGATGAAGAGAGATGTCAACCGCATTTGTGGCAGGTGCATTACATGTAGAAAGGCCAAATCTAAGGTTATGCCACATGGGTTGTATAAACCCTTACCTGTTCCTAGTGAGCCATGGGTAGACATATCTATGGACTTTGTTTTGGGGCTGCCTAGGACAAAAAGGGGTAGAGATTCTATTTTTGTGGTTGTGGATAGATTTAGTAAGATGGCCCATTTCATTCCATGCCATAAAACAGATGATGCCACAAACATAGCTGACTTGTTTTTCAGGGAGAGAGTGCGACTCCATGGTGTACCTAGGAGTATTGTTTCTGATAGAGATGTTAAATTCCTTAGCTACTTTCGGAAGGTGTTGTGGGGGAAATTGGGTACTAAGCTCTTATTTTCCACAACTTGTCATCCGCATACTGATGGTCAGACTGAAGTAGTTAATAGGACTTTAACTCAGCTTTTACGCACTGTTGTTCAAAAGAATTTAAAAACTTGGGAGGATTGTTTGCCATTTATAGAGTTTGCATATAATAGGGCCATGCATACTACTACTTCCTATTCTCCTTTTGAAATTGTTTATGGTTTTAATCCACTTACTCCTTTAGATTTGACACCTTTACCTGTTGATGGCAGGAGTAGTTTGGATGGACAAAAGAAGGCAGAGATGGTAAAGTCACTTCATGAGAGGGTACGGCTTCAAATTGCCCAAAAGAATGAAAAAGTTGCTTCCCAAGCTAATAAAGGGCGAAGGCGTGTCATCTTTGAACCAGGAGATTGGGTTTGGGTTCACATGCGCAAAGAAAGATTCCCCGCCCATAGAAGGACCAAGCTGCATCCTCGAGGAGATGGACCTTTCCAAATTCTTGAGAAAATTAATGACAATGCATATAAAGTGGACCTTCAGGTGAGTATAATGTTTCAGCTACGTTCAATGTTTCTGATCTTTCTCCTTTTGATGTAGGTGATGATTCAAGGTCGAATCCTTTTGAGGAGAGGGGGAATGATGGGAACCAAGGTGGGCCTAGTTTTCTAGATCATTTGCAAGTTCCAGATGGACCAATTACAAGATCAAGAGCCAAGAAGATTAAGGAAGCAATGCAAAGATTGGTCCAATCCACTTGGAACGAAGCTAGCAAGAGCCCAACATTCAATATGGGCTTGAAAGAAGGAGAACCAGTTATGATCCATTTGATTCAAGCAGTGGAAGACAAGACATAGAGATAGGCCCTATTGTTATTAGAAGCTTTTAATTTAGTTAAAAGATTTATTTCATTTAGAATAAGTGGGCTAGATGATACTTGGCCCACATATGTCTTATTTATTATGAATTAGGGTTTTTGGAAAGGCCTTGTACTTTGGCCAAGGCCTTATTTGGAAAAGTTATATTTTTTGGAACTAAGGTTTACAAGGGGGACTCCAGCGAATTACTGTAGTGCCGTACAGTAGCCGCGGGTACTGTTCATCTGAGGGTAGTTTTGGAAGTAGAGTTTATTTTGGGTTAGGGTTTCAATAGGGTTTTGGTTAAAACACTCTTTGTAGCCTCATTTGAAGATTAGACAATTTTGAATGTTATTTGTGAGTGAGTTTGCTCCTCTTGTTCTTCATTGAACTTTTGAACTTATCAAAGGCAAATCACAACCTTTGTGGCGTTCCTCCATTTAATCTGGGTTCTTGAGATGGGTTATTCATCGGGTCTAGATTTTAATATAATCCAGGTTCTTGAAACGAGTTCTCATCGGGTCTATTTTCTCCATCCATTTACTTGATTTTGGCTTTCTTGGGTGCGTTTTCAAATTGATTGTGGGTTCAAGGGATTCCTTTCCAACGGGTTCATATCAGAAGCCCACGAGCAAAAAACTCCAAACTCTTAACTTTGCCACTTTCCCTCACTAGGCTTTCTTGAAAGCAAGGGCAAAGTGGTAAACTTAAGGGGTGCTCCGAATTGCCCTGGGTCGGGGCATACATACCATAAGGTCATTGTAGTACCATGGGAAGCCCGCGAGCAAAAAACTCCAACCTCTTAACTTTGCCACTTTGCCCTCACTTAGCTTTCTTGAAAGCAAGGGCAAAGTGGTAAACTTAAGGGGTGCTCCGAATTGCCCGAGGTCGGAGCATACATACCATAAGGTCATTGTAGTACCATGGGAAGCCCACGAGGAAAAAACTCCAACCTCTTAACTTTGCCACTTTGCCCTCACATGGCTTTTACCTAACTAAGGGCAAAGTGGTAAAAATAAGAGGTGCTCCGAATTGCCCGGGGTCGGGGCATACATACCATAAGGTCATTGTAGTACCATGGGAAGCCCGCGAGCAAAAAACTCCAACCTCTTAACTTTGCCACTTTGCCCTCACATGGCTTTTACCTAACTAAGGGCAAAGTGGTAAAAATAAGAGGTGCTCCGAATTGCCCGGGGTCGGGGCATACATACCATAAGGTCATTGTAGTACCATGGGAAGCCCGCGAGCAAAAAACTCCAACCTCTTAACTTTGCCACTTTGCCCTCACTTGGCTTTCTTGAAAGCAAGGGCAAAGTGGTAAACATAAGGGGTGCTCCGAATTGCCCGGGGTCGGGGCATACATACCTTAAGGTCATTGTAGTACCATGGGAAGCCCACGAGCAAAAAACTCCAACCTCTTAACTTTGCCACTTTGCCCTCACTTGGCTTTCTTGAAAGCAAGGGCAAAGTGGTAAACATAAGGGGTGCTCCGAATTGCCGGGGTCGGGGCATACATACCATAAGGTCATTGTAGTACCATGGGAAGCCCGCGAGCAAAAAACTCCAACCTCTTAACTTTGCCACTTTGCCCTCACATGGCTTTTACCTAACAAAGGCAAAGTGGTAAAAATAAGAGGTGCTCCGAATTGCCCGGGGTCGGGGCATACATACCATAAGGTCATTGTAGTACCATGGGAAGCCCGCGAGCAAAAAACTCCAACCTCTTAACTTTGCCACTTTGCCCTCACTTGGCTTTCTTGAAAGCAAGGGCAAAGTGGTAAAAATAAGGGGTGCTCCGAATTGCCCGGGGTCGGGGCATACATACCATAAGGTCATTGTAGTACCATGGGAAGCCCGCGAGCAAAAAACTCCAACCTCTTAACTTTGCCACTTTGCCCTCACATGGCTTTTACCTAACTAAGGGCAAAGTGGTAAAAATAAGAGGTGCTCCGAATTGCCCGGGGTCGGGGCATACATACCATAAGGTCATTGTAGTACCATGGGAAGCCCACGAGCAAAAAACTCCAACCTCTTAACTTTGCCACTTTGCCCTCACATGGCTTTTACCTAACTAAGGGCAAAGTGGTAAAAATAAGAGGTGCTCCGAATTGCCTGGGTCGGGGCATACATACCATAAGGTCATTGTAGTACCATGGGAAGCCCACGAGCAAAAAACTCCAACCTCTTAACTTTGCCACTTTGCCCTCACTTGGCTTTTACCTAACTAAGGGCAAAGTGGTAAAAATAAGAGGTGCTCCGAATTGCCCGGGGTCGGGGCATACATACCATAAGGTCATTGTAGTACCATGGGAAGCCCACGAGCAAAAAACTCCAACCTCTTAACTTTGCCACTTTGCCCTCACTTGGCTTTCTTGAAAGCAAGGGCAAAGTGGTAAAAATAAGGGTGCTCCGAATTGCCCGGGGTCGGGGCATACATACCATAAGGTCATTGTAGTACCATGGGAAGCCCGCGAGCAAAAAACTCCAACCTCTTAACTTTGCCACTTTGCCCTCACTTGGCTTTTACCTAACTAAGGGCAAAGTGGTAAAAATAAGAGGTGCTCCGAATTGCCCGGGGTCGGGGCATACATACCATAAGGTCATTGTAGTACCATGGGAAGCCCGCGAGCAAAAAACTCCAACCTCTTAACTTTGCCACTTTGCCCTCACATGGCTTTTACCTAACTAAGGGCAAAGTGGTAAAAATAAGAGGTGCTCCGAATTGCCCGGGTCGGGGCATACATACCATAAGGTCATTGTAGTACCATGGGAAGCCCGCGAGCAAAAAACTCCAACCTCTTAACTTTGCCACTTTGCCCTCACTTGGCTTTCTTGAAAGCAAGGGCAAAGTTAAAAATAAGAGGTGCTCCGAATTGCCCGGGGTCGGGGCATACATACCATAAGGTCATTGTAGTACCATGGGAAGCCCGCGAGCAAAAAACTCCAACCTCTTAACTTTGCCACTTTGCCCTCACTTGGCTTTTACCTAACTAAGGGCAAAGTGGTAAAAATAAGAGGTGCTCCGAATAGCCCGGGGTCGGGGCATACATACCATAAGGTCATTGTAGTACCATGGGAAGCCCGCGAGCAAAAAACTCCAACCTCTTAACTTTGCCACTTTGCCCTCATTGGCTTTTACCTAACTAAGGGCAAAGTGGTAAAAATAAGAGGTGCTCCGAATTGCCCGGGGTCGGGGCATACATACCATAAGGTCATTGTAGTACCATGGGAAGCCCGCGAGCAAAAAACTCCAACCTCTTAACTTTGCCACTTTGCCCTCACTTGGCTTTTACCTAACAAAGGGCAAAGTGGTAAAAATAAGAGGTGCTCCGAATTGCCCGGGGTCGGGGCATACATACCATAAGGTCATTGTAGTACCATGGGAAGCCCACGAGCAAAAAACTCCAACCTCTTAACTTTGCCACTTTGCCCTCACTTGGCTTTCTTAAAGCAAGGGCAAAGTGGTAAAAATAAGAGGTGCTCCGAATTGCCCGGGGTCGGGGCATACATACCATAAGGTCATTGTAGTACCATGGGAAGCCCGCGAGCAAAAAACTCCAACCTCTTAACTTTGCCACTTTGCCCTCACATGGCTTTTACCTAACTAAGGGCAAAGTGGTAAAAATAAGAGGTGCTCCGAATTGCCCGGGGTCGGGGCATACATACCATAAGGTCATTGTAGTACCATGGGAAGCCCCGAGCAAAAAACTCCAACCTCTTAACTTTGCCACTTTGCCCTCACTTGGCTTTTACCTAACAAAGGGCAAAGTGGTAAAAATAAGAGGTGCTCCGAATTGCCCGGGGTCGGGGCATACATACCATAAGGTCATTGTAGTACCATGGGAAGCCCGCGAGCAAAAAACTCCAACCTCTTAACTTTGCCACTTTGCCCTCACTTGGCTTTCTTGAAAGCAAGGGCAAAGTGGTAAAAATAAGGGTGCTCCGAATTGCCCGGGGTCGGGGCATACATACCATAAGGTCATTGTAGTACCATGGGAAGCCCGCGAGCAAAAAACTCCAACCTCTTAACTTTGCCACTTTGCCCTCACTTGGCTTTTACCTAACTAAGGGCAAAGTGGTAAAAATAAGAGGTGCTCCGAATTGCCCGGGGTCGGGGCATACATACCATAAGGTCATTGTAGTACCATGGGAAGCCCGCGAGCAAAAAACTCCAACCTCTTAACTTTGCCACTTTGCCCTCACATGGCTTTTACATAACTAAGGGCAAAGTGGTAAAAATAAGAGGTGCTCCGAATTGCCCGGGGTCGGGGCATACATACCATAAGGTCATTGTAGTACCATGGGAAGCCCGCGAGCAAAAAACTCCAACCTCTTAACTTTGCCACTTTGCCCTCACTTGGCTTTCTTGAAAGCAAGGGCAAAGTGGTAAAAATAAGAGGTGCTCCGAATTGCCCGGGGTCGGGGCATACATACCATAAGGTCATTGTAGTACCATGGGAAGCCCGCGAGCAAAAAACTCCAACCTCTTAACTTTGCCACTTTGCCCTCACATGGCTTTTACCTAACTAAGGGCAAAGTGGTAAAAATAAGAGGTGCTCCGAATTGCCCGGGGTCGGGGCATACATACCATAAGGTCATTGTAGTACCATGGGAAGCCCGCGAGCAAAAAACTCCAACCTCTTAACTTTGCCACTTTGCCCTCACATGGCTTTTACCTAACAAAGGAAAAGTGGTAAAAATAAGAGGTGCTCCGAATTGCCGGGGTCGGGGCATACATACCATAAGGTCATTGTAGTACCATGGGAAGCCCGCGAGCAAAAAACTCCAACCTCTTAACTTTGCCACTTTGCCCTCACTTGGCTTTCTTGAAAGCAAGGGCAAAGTGGTAAAAATAAGAGGTGCTCCGAATTGCCCGGGGTCGGGGCATACATACCATAAGGTCATTGTAGTACCATGGGAAGCCCGCGAGCAAAAAACTCCAACCTCTTAACTTTGCCACTTTGCCCTCACATGGCTTTTACCTAACAAAGGAAAAGTGGTAAAAATAAGAGGTGCTCCGAATTGCCCGGGGTCGGGGCATACATACCATAAGGTCATTGTAGTACCATGGGAAGCCCGCGAGCAAAAAACTCCAACCTCTTAACTTTGCCACTTTGCCCTCACTTGGCTTTTACCTAACAAGGGCAAAGTGGTAAAAATAAGAGGTGCTCCGAATTGCCTGGGGTCGGGGCATACATACCATAAGGTCATTGTAGTACCATGGGAAGCCCGCGAGCAAAAAACTCCAACCTCTTAACTTTGCCACTTTGCCCTCACTTGGCTTTTACTAACAAAGGGCAAAGTGGTAAAAATAAGAGGTGCTCCGAATTGCCCGGGGTCGGGGCATACATACCATAAGGTCATTGTAGTACCATGGGAAGCCCGCGAGCAAAAAAACTCCAACCTCTTAACTTTGCCACTTTGCCCTCACTTGGCTTTCTAAGCAAGGGCAAAGTGGTAAAAATAAGAGGTGCTCCGAATTGCCGGGGTTGGGGCATACATACCATAAGGTCATTGTAGTACCATGGGAAGCCCGCGAGCAAAAAACTCCAACCTCTTAACTTTGCCACTTTGCCCTCACTTGGCTTTTACTAACTAAGGGCAAAGTGGTAAAAATAAGAGGTGCTCCGAATTGCCCGGGGTCGGGGCATACATACCATAAGGTCATTGTAGTACCATGGGAGGCCCGCGAGCAAAAAACTCCAACCTCTTAACTTTGCCACTTTGCCCTCACTTGGCTTTTACCTAACAAGGGCAAAGTGGTAAAAATAAGAGGTGCTCCGAATTGCCCGGGTCGGGGCATACATACCATAAGGTCATTGTAGTACCATGGGAAGCCCGCGAGCAAAAAACTCCAACCTCTTAACTTTGCCACTTTGCCCTCACTTGGCTTTCTACAAAGCAAGGGCAAAGTGGTAAAAATAAGAGGTGCTCCGAATTGCCCGGGGTCGGGGCATACATACCATAAGGTCATTGTAGTACCATGGGAAGCCCGCGAGCAAAAAACTCCAACCTCTTAACTTTGCCACTTTGCCCTCACTTGGCTTTTACCTAATAAGGGCAAAGTGGTAAAAATAAGAGGTGCTCCGAATTGCCCGGGGTCGGGGCATACATACCATAAGGTCATTGTAGTACCATGGGAAGCCCGCGAGCAAAAAATCCAACCTCTTAACTTTGCCACTTTGCCCTCACATGGCTTTTACCTAACTAAGGGCAAAGTGGTAAAAATAAGAGGTGCTCCGAATTGCCCGGGGTCGGGGCATACATACCATAAGGTCATTGTAGTACCATGGGAAGCCCGCGAGCAAAAAACTCCAACCTCTTAACTTTGCCACTTTGCCCTCACTTGGCTTTCTTAAAGCAAGGGCAAAGTTAAAAATAAGAGGTGCTCCGAATTGCCCGGGGTCGGGGCATACATACCATAAGGTCATTGTAGTACCATGGGAAGCCCGCGAGCAAAAAACTCCAACCTCTTAACTTTGCCACTTTGCCCTCACTTGGCTTTTACCTAAGCAAGGGCAAAGTGGTAAAAATAAGAGGTGCTCCGAATTGCCCGGGGTCGGGGCATACATACCATAAGGTCATTGTAGTACCATGGGAAGCCCGCGAGCAAAAAACTCCAACCTCTTAACTTTGCCACTTTGCCCTCACTTGGCTAAACTTTCTAACTAAGGGCAAAGTGGTAAAAATAAGAGGTGCTCCGAATTGCCCGGGGTCGGGGCATACATACCATAAGGTCATTGTAGTACCATGGGAAGCCCGCGAGCAAAAAACTCCAACCTCTTAACTTTGCCACTTTGTCCTCACTTGGCTTTAACTAACTAAGGGCAAAGTGGTAAAAATAAGAGGTGCTCCGAATTGCCCGGGTCGGGGCATACATACCATAAGGTCATTGTAGTACCATGGGAAGCCCACGAGCAAAAAACTCCAACCTCTTAACTTTGCCACTTTGCCCTCACTTGGCTTTTACCTAACTAAGGGCAAAGTGGTAAAAATAAGAGGTGCTCCGAATTGCCCGGGGTCGGGGCATACATACCATAAGGTCATTGTAGTACCATGGGAAGCCCGCGAGCAAAAAACTCCAACCTCTTAACTTTGCCACTTTGCCCTCACTTGGCTTTCTAAAGCAAGGGCAAAGTGGTAAAAATAAGGGGTGCTCCGAATTGCCCGGGGTCGGGGCATACATACCATAAGGTCATTGTAGTACCATGGGAAGCCCGCGAGCAAAAAACTCCAACCTCTTAACTTTGCCACTTTGCCCTCACTTGGTTTTTACCTTAACTAAGGGCAAAGTGGTAAAAATAAGAGGTGCTCCGAATTGCCCGGGGTCGGGGCATACATACCATAAGGTCATTGTAGTACCATGGGAAGCCCGCGAGCAAAAAACTCCAACCTCTTAACTTTGCCACTTTGCCCTCACATGGCTTTTACCTAACTAAGGGCAAAGTGGTAAAAATAAGAGGTGCTCCGAATTGCCCGGGGTCGGGGCATACATACCATAAGGTCATTGTAGTACCATGGGAAGCCCGCGAGCAAAAAACTCCAACCTCTTAACTTTGCCACTTTGCCCTCACTTGGCTTTTAACTAAGAAGGGCAAAGTGGTAAAAATAAGAGGTGCTCCGAATTGCCCGGGGTCGGGGCATACATACCATAAGGTCATTGTAGTACCATGGGAAGCCCGCGAGCAAAAAACTCCAACCTCTTAACTTTGCCACTTTGCCCTCACATGGCTTTTACTAACTAAGGGCAAAGTGGTAAAAATAAGAGGTGCTCCGAATTGCCTGGGTCGGGGCATACATACCATAAGGTCATTGTAGTACCATGGGAAGCCCGCGAGCAAAAAACTCCAACCTCTTAACTTTGCCACTTTGCCCTCACTTGGCTATCTTGAAAGCAAGGGCAAAGTGGTAAAAATAAGGGTGCTCCGAATTGCCCGGGGTCGGGGCATACATACCATAAGGTCATTGTAGTACCATGGGAAGCCCGAGCAAAAAACTCCAACCTCTTAACTTTGCCACTTTGCCCTCACATGGCTTTTACTAACAAGGGCAAAGTGGTAAAAATAAGAGGTGCTCCGAATTGCCCGGGTCGGGGCATACATACCATAAGGTCATTGTAGTACCATGGGAAGCCCGCGAGCAAAAAACTCCAACCTCTTAACTTTGCCACTTTGCCCTCACTTGGCTTTTACCTAACAAAGGGCAAAGTGGTAAAAATAAGAGGTGCTCCGAATTGCCGGGGTCGGGGCATACATACCATAAGGTCATTGTAGTACCATGGGAAGCCCCGAGCAAAAAACTCCAACCTCTTAACTTTGCCACTTTGCCCTCACTTGGCTTTCTTCAAAGCAAGGGCAAAGTGGTAAACTTAAGGGGTGCTCCGAATTGCCCGGGGTCGGGGCATACATACCATAAGGTCATTGTAGTACCATGGGAAGCCCGCGAGCAAAAAACTCCAACCTCTTAACTTTGCCACTTTGCCCTCACTTGGCTTTTACTAACTAAGGGCAAAGTGGTAAAAATAAGAGGTGCTCCGAATTGCCCGGTGTCGGGGCATACATACCTTAAGGTCATTGTAGTACCATGGGAAGCCCACGAGCAAAAAACTCCAACCTCTTAACTTTGCCACTTTGCCCTCACATGGCTTTTACTAACTAAGGGCAAAGTGGTAAAAATAAGAGGTGCTCCGAATTGCCCGGGTCGGGCATACATACCATAAGGTCATTGTAGTACCATGGGAAGCCCACGAGCAAAAAACTCCAACCTCTTAACTTTGCCACTTTGCCCTCACTTGGCTTTCTTGAAAGCAAGGGCAAAGTGGTAAAAATAAGGGTGCTCCGAATTGCCCGGGGTCGGGGCATACATACCATAAGGTCATTGTAGTACCATGGGAAGCCCGCGAGCAAAAAACTCCAACCTCTTAACTTTGCCACTTTGCCCTCACTTGGCTTTTACCTAACTAAGGGCAAAGTGGTAAAAATAAGAGGTGCTCCGAATTGCCCGGGGTCGGGGCATACATACCATAAGGTCATTGTAGTACCATGGGAAGCCCGCGAGCAAAAAACTCCAACCTCTTAACTTTGCCACTTTGCCCTCACATGGCTTTTACTAACTAAGGGCAAAGTGGTAAAAATAAGAGGTGCTCCGAATTGCCCGGGGTCGGGGCATACATACCATAAGGTCATTGTAGTACCATGGGAAGCCCACGAGCAAAAAACTCCAACCTCTTAACTTTGCCACTTTGCCCTCACTTGGCTTTCTTGAAAGCAAGGGCAAAGTGGTAAAAATAAGGGTGCTCCGAATTGCCCGGGGTCGGGGCATACATACCATAAGGTCATTGTAGTACCATGGGAAGCCCGCGAGCAAAAAACTCCAACCTCTTAACTTTGCCACTTTGCCCTCACATGGCTTTTACCTAACAAAGGGCAAAGTGGTAAAAATAAGAGGTGCTCCGAATTGCCGGGGTCGGGGCATACATACCATAAGGTCATTGTAGTACCATGGGAAGCCACGAGCAAAAAACTCCAACCTCTTAACTTTGCCACTTTGCCCTCACTTGGCTTTCTTGAAAGCAAGGGCAAAGTGGTAAACTTAGGGGTGCTCCGAATTGCCCGGGGTCGGGGCATACATACCATAAGGTCATTGTAGTACCATGGGAAGCCCGCGAGCAAAAAACTCCAACCTCTTAACTTTGCCACTTTGCCCTCACATGGCTTTTACCTAACTAAGGGCAAAGTGGTAAAAATAAGAGGTGCTCCGAATTGCCCGGGTCGGGGCATACATACCATAAGGTCATTGTAGTACCATGGGAAGCACACGAGCAAAAAACTCCAACCTCTTAACTTTGCCACTTTGCCCTCACATGGCTTTTTAAACAAAGGGCAAAGTGGTAAAAATAAGAGGTGCTCCGAATTGCCCGGGGTCGGGGCATACATACCATAAGGTCATTGTAGTACCATGGGAAGCCGCGAGCAAAAAACTCCAACCTCTTAACTTTGCCACTTTGCCCTCACTTGGCTTTTACCTAACTAAGGGCAAAGTGGTAAAAATAAGAGGTGCTCCGAATTGCCCGGGGTCGGGGCATACATACCATAAGGTCATTGTAGTACCATGGGAAGCCACGAGCAAAAAACTCCAACCTCTTAACTTTGCCACTTTGCCCTCACATGGCTTTTACTAACTAAGGGCAAAGTGGTAAAAATAAGAGGTGCTCCGAATTGCCCGGGGTCGGGGCATACATACCATAAGGTCATTGTAGTACCATGGGAAGCCCGCGAGCAAAAAACTCCAACCTCTTAACTTTGCCACTTTGCCCTCACTTGGCTTTTACCTAACTAAGGGCAAAGTGGTAAAAATAAGAGGTGCTTCGAATTGCCCGGGGTCGGGGCATACATACCATAAGGTCATTGTAGTACCATGGGAAGCCCGCGAGCAAAAAACTCCAACCTTAACTTTGCCACTTTGCCCTCACATGGCTTTTACTAAGCAAGGGCAAAGTGGTAAAAATAAGAGGTGCTCCGAATTGCCCGGGGTCGGGGCATACATACCATAAGGTCATTGTAGTACCATGGGAAGCCCACGAGCAAAAAAACTCCAACCTCTTAACTTTGCCACTTTGCCCTCACTTGGCTTTCTGAAAGCAAGGGCAAAGTGGTAAAAATAAGTGGTGCTCCGAATTGCCCGGGGTCGGGGCATACATACCATAGGTCATTGTAGTACCATGGGAAGCCCGCGAGCAAAAAACTCCAACCTCTTAACTTTGCCACTTTGCCCTCACATGGCTTTTAACTAACAAAGGGCAAAGTGGTAAAAATAAGAGGTGCTCCGAATTGCCCCGGGGTCGGGGCATACATACCATAAGGTCATTGTAGTACCATGAGAAGCCCACGAGCAAAAAACTCCAACCTCTTAACTTTGCCACTTTGCCCTCACTTGGCTTTTCTTGAAAGCAAGGGCAAAGTGGTAAACTTAAGGGGTGCTCCGAATTGCCCGGGGTCGGGGCATACATACCATAAGGTCATTGTAGTACCATGGGAAGCCCGCGAGCAAAAAACTCCAACCTCTTAACTTTGCCACTTTGCCCTCACATGGCTTTTACCTAACTAAGGGCAAAGTGGTAAAAATAAGAGGTGCTCCGAATTGCCCGGGGTCGGGGCATACATACCATAAGGTCATTGTAGTACCATGGGAAGCCCACGAGCAAAAAACTCCAACCTCTTAACTTTGCCACTTTGCCCTCACTTGGCTTTTGAAAGCAAGGGCAAAGTGGTAAAATTAGAGGTGCTCCGAATTGCCCGGGGTCGGGGCATACATACCATAAGGTCATTGTAGTACCATGGGAAGCCCGCGAGCAAAAAACTCCAACCTCTTAACTTTGCCACTTTGCCCTCACTTGGCTTTTACCTAACTAAGGGCAAAGTGGTAAAATAAGAGGTGCTCCGAATTGCCGGTGTCGGGGCATACATACCATAAGGTCATTGTAGTACCATGGGAGCCACGGAGCAAAAACTCCAAACCTCTTAACTTTGCCACTTTGCCCTCACATGGCTTTTACTAAGCAAGGGCAAAGTGGTAAAAATAAGAGGTGCTCCGAATTGCCGGGGTCGGGGCATACATACCATAAGGTCATTGTAGTACCATGGAAGAAGCCCGCGAGCAAAAAAACTCCAACCTCTTAACTTTGCCACTTTGCCCTCACTTGGCTTTCTTGAAAGCAAGGGCAAAGTGGTAAAATAAGGGTGCTCCGAATTGCCGGGGTCGGGGCATACATACCATAAGGTCATTGTAGTACCATGGGAAGCCCGGAGCAAAAAACTCCAACCTCTTAACTTTGCCACTTTGCCCTCACTTGGCTTTTACTAACAAGGGCAAAGTGGTAAAAATAAGAGGTGCTCCGAATGCCCGGGGTCGGGGCATACATACCATAAGGTCATTGTAGTACCATGGGAAGCCGCGAGCAAAAACTCCAACCTCTTAACTTTGCCACTTTGCCCTCACTTGGCTTTCTTGAAAGCAAGGCAA
>CM056957.1:16304724-16321286 GCA_029856935.1 Cyclocarya paliurus | reverse complement strand
GCAAGGGCAAAGTGGTAAACTAAAGGGGTGCTCCGAATTGCCCGGGGTCGGGCATACATACCATAAGGTCATTGTAGTACCATGGGAAGCCCGCGAGCAAAAAACTCCAACCTCTTAACTTTGCCACTTTGCCCTCATTGGCTTTTACCTAACTAAGGGCAAAGTGGTAAAAAATAAGAGGTGCTCCGAATTGCCCGGGGTCGGGGCATACATACCATAAGGTCATTGTAGTACCATGGGAAGCCCGCGAGCAAAAAACTCCAACCTCTTAACTTTGCCACTTTGCCCTCACATGGCTTTTACCTAACTAAGGGCAAAGTGGTAAAAATAAGAGGCGCTCCGAATTGCCCGGGGTCGGGGCATACATACCATAAGATCATTGTAGTACCATGGAAGCCCACGAGCAAAAAACTCCAACCTCTTAACTTTGCCCTCATTTGGCTTTCTTGAAAGCAAGGGCAGAGTGGTAAACATAAGGGTGCTCCGAATTGCCCGGGTCGGGGCATACACACCATAAGGTCATTGTAGTACCATGGGAAGCCCGCGAGCAAAAAACTCCAACCTCTTAACTTTGCCACTTTGCCCTCACTTGGCTTTTACCTAACTAAGGGCAAAGTGGTAAAAATAAGAGGTGCTCCGAATTGCCCGGGGTCGGGCATACATACCATAAGGTCATTGTAGTACCATGGGAAGCCCACGAGCAAAAAACTCCAACCTCTTAACTTTGCCACTTTGCCCACATGGCTTTTACCTAACTAAGGCAAAGTGGTAAAAATAAAGGTGCTCCGAATTGCCCGGGGTCGGGGCATACATACCATAAGGTCATTGTAGTACCATGGGAAGCCCGCGAGCAAAAACTCCAACCTCTTAACTTTGCCACTTTGCCCTCACATGGCTTTTACCTAACTAAGGGCAAATTGGTAAAAATAAAAGGTGCTCCGAATTGCCCGGGTCGGGGCATACATACCATAAGGTCATTGTAGTACCATGGGAAGCCCACGAGCAAAAAACTCCAACCTCTTAACTTTGCCACTTTGCCTCATTTGGCTTTCTACCTAACTAAGGGCAAAGTGGTAAAAATAAGAGGTGCTCCGAATTGCCCGGGGTCGGGGCATACATACCATAAGGTCATTGTAGTACCATGGGAAGCCCGCGAGCAAAAAACTCCAACCTCTTAACTTTGCCACTTTGCCCTCACATGGCTTTTACCTAACTAAGGGCAAAGTGGTAAAAATAAAGAGGTGCTCCGAATTGCCCGGGGTCGGGGCATACATACCATAAGGATCATTGTAGTACCATGGGAAGCCCGCGAGCAAAAAACTCCAACCTCTTAACTTTGCCCCTCATTTGGCTTTCTTGAACAAGGGCAAAGTGGTAAAAATAAGAGGTGCTCCGAATTGCCCGGGGTCGGGGCATACATACCATAAGGTCATTGTAGTACCATGGGAAGCCCGCGAGCAAAAAACTCCAACCTCTTAACTTTGCCACTTTGCCCTCACATGGCTTTTACCTAACTAAGGGCAAAGTGGTAAAAATAAGAGGTGCTCCGAATTGCCCGGGGTCGGGGCATACATACCATAAGGTCATTGTAGTACCATGGGAAGCCCACGAGCAAAAAACTCCAACCTCTTAACTTTGCCACTTTGCCCTCATTTGGCTTTTACCTAACTAAGGGCAAAGTGGTAAAAATAAGAGGTGCTCCGAATTGCCCGGGGTCGGGGCATACATACCATAAGGTCATTGTAGTACCATGGGAAGCCCGCGAGCAAAAAACTCCAACCTCTTAACTTTGCCACTTTGCCCTCACGACTTTTACCTAACTAAGGGCAAAGTGGTAAAAATAAGAGGTGCTCCGAATTGCCCGGGGTCGGGGCATACATACCATAAGATCATTGTAGTACCATGGGAAGCCCACGAGCAAAAAACTCCAACCTCTTAACTTTGCCCTCATTTGGCTTTCTTGAAAGCAAGGGCAAAGTGGTAAACTTAAGGGCTGCTCCGAATTGCCCGGGGTCGGGGCATACACACCATAAGGTCATTGTAGTACCATGGGAAGCCCGCGAGCAAAAAAACTCCAACCTCTTAACTTTGCCACTTTGCCCTCACATGGCTTTTACCTAACTTAGGGCAAAGTGGTAAAAATAAGAGGTGCTCCGAATTGCCCGGGGTCGGGGCATACATACCATAAGTCATTGTAGTACCATGGGAAGCCCACGAGCAAAAAACTCCAACCTCTTAACTTTGCCACTTTGGCCTCATTTGGCTTTTACCTAACTAAGGGCAAAGTGGTAAAAATAAGAGGTGCTCCGAATTGCCCGGGGTCGGGGCATACATACCATAAGGTCATTGTAGTACCATGGGAAGCCCGCGAGCAAAAAACTCCAACCTCTTAACTTTGCCACTTTGCCCTCACATGGCTTTTACCTAACTAAGGGCAAAGTGGTAAAAATAAGAGGCGCTCCGAATTGCCCGGGGTCGGGGCATACATACCATAAGATCATTGTAGTACCATGTGAAGCCCACGAGCAAAAAACTCCAACCTCTTAACTTTGCCCTCATTTGGCTTTCTTGAAAGCAAGGGCAAAGTGGTAACCTTAAGGGGTGCTCCGAATTGCCCGGGGTCGGGGCATACACACCATAAGGTCATTGTAGTACCATGGGAAGCCCGCGAGCAAAAAACTCCAACCTCTTAACTTTGCCACTTTGCCCTGACATGGCTTTTACCTAACTAGGGCAAAGTGGTAAAAATAAGAGGTGCTCCGAATTGCCCGGGTCGGGGCATACATACCATAAGTTATTGTAGTACCATGGAAAGCCCTTGAGCAAAAAACTCCAACCTCATAACTTTGCCACTTTGCCCTCACATGGCTTTTACCTAACTATGGGCAAAGTGGTAAAAATAAGAGGTGCTCCGAATTGCCCGGGTCGGGCATACATACCATAAGGTCATTGTTGTACCATGGGAAGCCCGCGAGCAAAAAACTCCAACCTCTTAACTTTGCCACTTTGCCCTCACTTGGCTTTTACCTAACTAAGGGCAAAGTGGTAAAAATAAGTTGCTCCGAATTGCCCGGGGTCGGGGCATACATACCATAAGGTCATTGTAGTACCATGGGAAGCCCACGAGCAAAAAACTCCAACCTCTTAACTTTGCCACTTTGCCCTCATTTGGCTTTCTTGAAAGCAAGGGCAAAGTGGTAAACTTAAGGGGTGCTCCGAATTGCCCGGGGTCGGGGCATACACACCATAAGGTCATTGTAGTACCATGGGAAGCCCGCGAGCAAAAAACTCCAACCTCTTAACTTTGCCACTTTGCCCTCACATGGCTTTTACCTAACTAAGGGCAAAGTGGTAAAAAATAAGAGGTGCTCCGAATTGCCCGGGGTCGGGGCATACATACCATAAGATCATTGTAGTACCATGGGAAGCCCACGAGCAAAAAACTCCAACCTCTTAACTTTGCCCTCATTTGGCTTTCTTTAAAGCAAGGGCAGAGTGGTAAACTTAAGGGGTGCTCCGAATTGCCCGGGGTCGGGGCATACACACCATAAGGTCATTGTAGTACCATGGGAAGCCCGCGAGCAAAAACCTCCAACCTCTTAACTTTGCCACTTTGCCCTCACATGGCTTTTACCTAACTTAGGGCAAAGTGGTAAAAATAAGAGGTGCTCCGAATTGCCCGGGGTCGGGGCATACATACCATAAGGTCATTGTAGTTGCCATGGGAAGCCCACGAGCAAAAAACTCCAACCTCTTAACTTTGCCACTTTGCCTCATTTGGCTTTTACCTAACTAAGGGCAAAGTGGTAAAAATAAGAGGTGCTCCGAATTGCCCGGGGTCGGGGCATACATACCATAAGGTCATTGTAGTACCATGGGAAGCCCGCGAGCAAAAAACTCCAACCTCTTAACTTTGCCACTTTGCCCTCACATGGCTTTTACCTAACTAAGGGCAAAGTGGTAAAAATAAGAGGTGCTCCGAATTGCCCGGGGTCGGGGCATACATACCATAAGATCATTGTAGTACCATGGGAAGCCCACGAGCAAAAAACTCCAACCTCTTAACTTTGCCCTCATTTGGCTTTCTTGAAAGCAAGGGCAAAGTGGTAAACTTAAGGGGTGCTCCGAATTGCCCGGGGTCGGGGCATACACACCATAAGGTCATTGTAGTACCATGGGAAGCCCGCGAGCAAAAAACTCCAACCTCTTAACTTTGCCACTTTGCCCTCACATGGCTTTTACCTAACTAAGGGCAAAGTGGTAAAAATAAGAGGTGCTCCGAATTGCCCGGGGTCGGGGCATACATACCATAAGGTCATTGTAGTACCATGGGAAGCCCACGAGCAAAAAACTCCAACCTCTTAACTTTGCCACTTTGCCCTCACATGGCTTTACCTAACTAAGGGCAAAGTGGTAAAAATAAGAGGTGCTCCGAATTGCCCGGGTCGGGGCATACATACCATAAGGTCATTGTAGTACCATGGGAAGCCCGCGAGCAAAAAACTCCAACCTCTTAACTTTGCCACTTTGCCCTCACTTGGCTTTTACAAAGCTAAGGGCAAAGTGGTAAAAATAAGGGTGCTCCGAATTGCCCGGGGTCGGGGCATACATACCATAAGGTCATTGTAGTACCATGGGGAAGCCCGCGAGCAAAAAACTCCAACCTCTTAACTTTGCCCTCATTTGCTTTCTTGAAAGCAAGGGCAAAGTGGTAAAAACTTAAGGGGTGCTCCGAATTGCCCGGGGTCGGGGCATACATACCATAAGGTCATTGTAGTACCATGGGAAGCCCGCGAGCAAAAAACTCCAACCTCTAACTTTGCCACTTTGCCCTCACATGGCTTTTACCTAACTAAGGGCAAAGTGGTAAAAATAAGAGGTGCTCCGAATTGCCGGGGTCGGGGCATACATACCATAAGGTCATTGTAGTACCATGGGAAGCCCACGAGCAAAAAACTCCAACCTCTTAACTTTTTTGCCCTCACATGGCTTTCCTTAACTAAGGGCAAAGTGGTAAAAATAAGAGGTGCTCCGAATTGCCCGGGGTCGGGGCATACATACCATAAGGTCATTGTAGTACCATGGGAAGCCCGCGAGCAAAAAACTCCAACCTCTTAACTTTGCCACTTTGCCCTCACTTTGCCTTTTACCTAACTAAGGGCAAAGTGGTAAAAATAAGAGGTGCTCCGAATTGCCCGGGGTCGGGGCATACATACCATAAGGTCATTGTAGTACCATGGGAAGCCCGCGAGCAAAAAACTCCAACCTCTTAACTTTGCCACTTTGCCCTCACATGGCTTTTACCTAACTAAGGGCAAAGTGGTAAAAATAAGAGGTGCTCCGAATTGCCCGGGGTCGGGGCATACATACCATAAGGTCATTGTAGTACCATGGGAAGCCCACGAGCAAAAAACTCCAACCTCTTAACTTTGCCCTCATTTGGCTTTCTTGAAAGCAAGGGCAAAGTGGTAAAAATAAGAGGTGCTCCGAATTGCCCGGGTCGGGGCATACACACCATAAGGTCATTGTAGTACCATGGGAAGCCCGCGAGCAAAAAACTCCAACCTCTTAACTTTGCCACTTTGCCCTCACTTGGCTTTTACCTAACTAAGGGCAAAGTGGTAAAAATAAGAGGTGCTCCGAATTGCCCGGGGTCGGGGCATACATACCATAAGGTCATTGTAGTACCATGGGAAGCCCGAGCAAAAAACTCCAACCTCTTAACTTTGCCACTTTGCCCTCACATGGCTTTTACCTAACTAGGGCAAAGTGGTAAAAATAAGAGGTGCTCCGAATTGCCCGGGGTCGGGGCATACATACCATAAGGTCATTGTAGTACCATGGGAAGCCCGCGAGCAAAAAACTCCAACCTCTTAACTTTGCCACTTTGCCCTCACTTGGCTTTTACCTAACTAAGGGCAAAGTGGTAAAAATAAGAGGTGCTCCGAATTGCCCGGGGTCGGGGCATACATACCATAAGGTCATTGTAGTACCATGGGAAGCCCACGAGCAAAAAACTCCAACCTCTTAACTTTGCCTCATTTGCTTTCCTTGAAAGCAAGGGCAATGGTAAACTTAAGCTAAGCATAGGGGAAAAATCCAAGTGGTGCTCCGAATTGCCCGGGGTCGGGGCATACACACCATAAGGTCATTGTAGTACCATGGGAAGCCCGCGAGCAAAAAACTCCAACCTCTTAACTTTGCCACTTTGCCCTCACTTGGCTTTTACCTAACTAAGGGCAAAGTGGTAAAAATAAGAGGTGCTCCGAATTGCCCGGGTCGGGGCATACATACCATAAGGTCATTGTAGTACCATGGGAAGCCCGCGAGCAAAAAACTCCAACCTCTTAACTTTGCCACTTTGCCCTCACATGGCTTTTACCTAACTAAGGGCAAAGTGGTAAAAATAAGAGGTGCTCCGAATTGCCCGGGGTCGGGGCATACATACCATAAGGTCATTGTAGTACCATGAAAGCCCGCGAGCAAAAAACTCCAACCTCTTAACTTTGCCACTTTGCCCTCATGGCTTTTACCTAACTTGGGCAAAGTGGTAAAAATAAGAGGTGCTCCGAATTGCCCGGGTCGGGGCATACATACCATAAAGGTCATTGTAGTACCATGGGAAGCCCGCGAGCAAAAAACTCCAACCTCTTAACTTTGCCACTTTGTCCTCACTTGGATATTACCTAACTAAGGGCAAAGTGGTAAAAATAAGAGGTGCTCCGAATTGCCCGGGGTCGGGGCATACATACCATAAGGTCATTGTAGTACCATGGGAACCCGCGAGCAAAAAACTCCAACCTCTTAACTTTGCCACTTTGCCCTCACATGGCTTTTACCTAACTAAGGGCAAAGTGGTAAAAATAAGAGCGCTCCGAATTGCCCGGGTCGGGGCATACATACCATAAGATCATTGTAGTACCATGGGAAGCCCACGAGCAAAAAACTCCAACCTCTTAACTTTGCCCTCATTTGGCTTTCTTGAAAGCAAGGGCAAAGTGGTAAACTTAAGGGGTGCTCCGAATTGCCCGGGGTCGGGGCATACACACCATAAGGTCATTGTAGTACCATGGGAAGCCCGCGAGCAAAAAACTCCAACCTCTTAACTTTGCCACTTTGCCCTCACATGGCTTTTACATAACTTAGGGCAAAGTGGTAAAAATAAGAGGTGCTCCGAATTGCCCGGGGTCGGGGCATACATACCATAAGGTCATTGTAGTACAATGAGAAGCCCACGAGCAAAAAACTCCAACCTCTTAACTTTGCCACTTTCCCTCATTTGGCTTTTACCTAACTAAGGGCAAAGTGGTAAAAATAAGAGGTGCTCCGAATTGCCCGGGTCGGGGCATACATACCATAAGGTCATTGTAGTACCATGGGAAGCCCCGCAGCAAAAACTCCAACCTCTTAACTTTGCCACTTTGCCCTCACATGGCTTTTACCTAACTAAGGGCAAAGTGGTAAAAATAAGAGGCGCTCCGAATTGCCCGGGGTCGGGGCATACATACCATAAGATCATTGTAGTACCATGGGAAGCCCACGAGCAAAAAACTCCAACCTCTTAACTTTGCCCTCATTGGCTTTCTTGAAAGCAAGGGCAAAGTGGTAAACTTAAGGGGTGCTCCGAATTGCCCGGGTCGGGGCATACACACCATAAGGTCATTGTAGTACCATGGGAAGCCCGCGAGCAAAAAACTCCAACCTCTTAACTTTGCCACTTTGCCCTCACATGGCTTTTACCTAACTTAGGGCAAAGTGGTAAAAATAAGAGGTGCTCCGAATTGCCCGGGGTCGGGGCATACATACCATAAGGTCATTGTAGTTGCATGGGAAGCCCACGAGCAAAAAACTCCAACCTCTTAACTTTGCCACTTTGGCCTCATTTGGCTTTTACCTAACTAAGGGCAAAGTGGTAAAAATAAGAGGTGCTCCGAATTGCCCGGGGTCGGGGCATACATACCATAAGGTCATTCTAGTACCATGGGAAGCCCGCGAGCAAAAAACTCCAACCTCTTAACTTTGCCACTTTGCCCTCACATGGCTTTTACCTAACTAAGGGCAAAGTGGTAAAAATAAGAGGCCTCCGAATTGCCCGGGGTCGGGGCATACATACCATAAGATCATTGTAGTACCATGTGAAGCCCACGAGCAAAAAACTCCAACCTCTTAACTTTGCCCTCATTTGGCTTTCTTGAAAGCAAGGGCAAAGTGGTAACCTTATGGGGTGCTCCGAATTGCCCGGGGTCGGGGCATACACACCATAAGGTCATTGTAGTACCATGGGAAGCCCGCGAGCAAAAAACTCCAACCTCTTAACTTTGCCACTTTGCCCTGACATGGCTTTTACCTAACTAAGGGCAAAGTGGTAAAAATAAGAGGTGCTCCGAATTGCCCGGGGTCGGGGCATACATACCATAAGGTTATTGTAGTACCATGGAAAGCCCTTGAGCAAAAAACTCCAACCTCATAACTTTGCCACTTTGCCCTCACATGGCTTTTACCTAACTATGGGCAAACTGGTAAAAATAAGAGGTGCTCCGAATTGCCCGGGGTCGGGGCATACATACCATAAGGTCATTGTTGTACCATGGGAAGCCCGCGAGCAAAAAACTCCAACCTCTTAACTTTGCCACTTTGCCCTCACTTGGCTTTTACCTAACTAAGGGCAAAGTGGTAAAAATAAGTGGTGCTCCGAATTGCCCGGGGTCGGGGCATACATACCATAAGGTCATTGTAGTACCATGGGAAGCCCACGAGCAAAAAACTCCAACCTCTTAACTTTGCCCTCATTTGGCTTTCTTGAAAGCAAGGGCAGAGTGGTAAACTTAAGGGGTGCTCCGAATTGCCCGGGGTCGGGGCATACACACCATAAGGTCATTGTAGTACCATGGGAAGCCCGCGAGCAAAAAGCTCCAACCTCTTAACTTTGCCACTTTGCCCTCACATGGCTTTTACCTAACTAAGGGCAAAGTGGTAAAAATAAGAGGCGCTCGGAATTGCCCGGGGTCGGGGCATACATACCATAAGATCATTGTAGTACCATGGGAAGCCCACGAGCAAAAAACTCCAACCTCTTAACTTTGCCCTCATTTGGCTTTCTTTAAAGCAAGGGCAGAGTGGTAAACTTAAGGGGTGCTCCGAATTGCCCGGGGTCGGGGCATACACACCATAAGGTCATTGTAGTACCATGGGAAGCCCGCGAGCAAAAACCTCCAACCTCTTAACTTTGCCACTTTGCCCTCACATGGCTTTTACCTAACTTAGGGCAAAGTGGTAAAAATAAGAGGTGCTCCGAATTGCCCGGGGTCGGGGCATACATACCATAAGGTCATTGTAGTACCATGGAAGCCCACGAGCAAAAAACTCCAACCTCTTAACTTTGCCACTTTGGCCTCATTTGGCTTTTACCTAACTAAGGGCAAAGTGGTAAAAATAAGAGGTGCTCCGAATTGCCCGGGGTCGGGGCATACATACCATAAGGTCATTGTAGTACCATGGGAAGCCCGCGAGCAAAAAACTCCAACCTCTTAACTTTGCCACTTTGCCCTCACATGGCTTTTACCTAACTAAGGGCAAAGTGGTAAAAATAAGAGGCGCTCCGAATTGCCCGGGGTCGGGGCATACATACCATAAGGTCATTGTAGTACCATGGGAAGCCCACGAGCAAAAAACTCCAACCTCTTAACTTTGCCCTCATTTGGCTTTCTTGAAAGCAAGGGCAAAGTGGTAAACTTAAGGGGTGCTCCGAATTGCCCGGGGTCGGGGCATACACACCATAAGGTCATTGTAGTACCATGGGAAGCCCGCGAGCAAAAAACTCCAACCTCTTAACTTTGCCACTTTGCCCTCACATGGCTTTTACCTAACTAAGGGCAAAGTGGTAAAAATAAGAGGTGCTCCGAATTGCCCGGGGTCGGGGCATACATACCATAAGGTCATTGTAGTACCATGGGAAGCCCTGAGCAAAAAACTCCAACCTCTTAACTTTGCCACTTTGCCCTCACATGGCTTTTACCTAACTATGGGCAAAGTGGTAAAAATAAGAGGTGCTCCGAATTGCCCGGGTCGGGGCATACATACCATAAGGTCATTGTGTACCATGGGAAGCCCGCGAGCAAAAAACTCCAACCTCTTAACTTTGCCACTTTGCCCTCACTTGGCTTTTACCTAACTAAGGGCAAAGTGGTAAAAATAAGAGGTGCTCCGAATTGCCCGGGGTCGGGGCATACATACCATAAGGTCATTGTAGTACCATGGGAAGCCCACGAGCAAAAAACTCCAACCTCTTAACTTTGCCTCATTTGGCTTTCTTGAAAGCAAGGGCAAAGTGGTAAAAATAAGGGTGCTCCGAATTGCCCGGGGTCGGGGCATACACACCATAAGGTCATTGTAGTACCATGGGAAGCCCGCGAGCAAAAAACTCCAACCTCTTAACTTTGCCACTTTGCCCTCACATGGCTTTTACTACTAACTAAGGGCAAAGTGGTAAAAATAAGAGGTGCTCCGAATTGCCCGGGGTCGGGGCATACATACCATAAGTCATTGTAGTACCATGGGAAGCCCACGAGCAAAAAACTCCAACCTCTTACTTTGCCCTCATTTGGCATTCTTTAAAAGAAGGGCAAAGTGGTAAACTTAAGGGGTGCTCCGAATTGCCCGGGGTCGGGGCATACACACCATAAGGTCATTGTAGTACCATGGGAAGCCCGCGAGCAAAAAACTCCAACCTCTTAACTTTGCCACTTTGCCCTCACTTGGCTTTTACCTAACTAAGGGCAAAGTGGTAAAAATAAGAGGTGCTCCGAATTGCCCGGGGTCGGGGCATACATACCATAAGGTCATTGTAGTACCATGGGAAGCCCGCGAGCAAAAAACTCCAACCTCTTAACTTTGCCACTTTGCCCTCACATGGCTTTTACCTAACTAAGGGCAAAGTGGTAAAAATAAGAGGCGCTCCGAATTGCCCGGGGTCGGGGCATACATACCATAAGATCATTGTAGTACCATGGGAAGCCCACGAGCAAAAAACTCCAACCTCTTAACTTTGCCCTCATTTGGCTTTCTTGAAAGCAAGGGCAAAGTGGTAAAACTTAAGGGTGCTCCGAATTGCCCGGGTCGGGGCATACACACCATAAGGTCATTGTAGTACCATGGGAAGCCCGCGAGCAAAAAACTCCAACCTCTTAACTTTGCCACTTTGCCCTCACATGGCTTTTACCTAACTAAGGGCAAAGTGGTAAAAATAAGAGGTGCTCCGAATTGCCCGGGGTCGGGGCATACATACCATAAGGTTATTGTAGTACCATGGAAAGCCCTTGAGCAAAAAACTCCAACCTCATAACTTTGCCACTTTGCCCTCACATGGCTTTTACCTAACTATGGGCAAAGTGGTAAAAATAAGAGGTGCTCCGAATTGCCCGGGGTCGGGCATACATACCATAAGGTCATTGTAGTACCATGGGAAGCCCGCGAGCAAAAAACTCCAACCTCTTAACTTTGCCACTTTGCCCTCACTTGTTGGCTTTTACCTAACTAAGGGCAAAGTGGTAAAAATAAGAGGTGCTCCGAATTGCCCGGGGTCGGGCATACATACCATAAGGTCATTGTAGTACCATGGGAAGCCCGCGAGCAAAAAACTCCAACCTCTTAACTTTGCCACATTGTGGCTTTCTTGAAAGCAAGGGCAAAGTGGTAAACTTAAAGGGGTGCTCCGAATTGCCCGGGTCGGGGCATACATACCATAAGGTCATTGTAGTACCATGGGAAGCCCGCGAGCAAAAAACTCCAACCTCTTAACTTTGCCACTTTGCCCTCACTTGGCTTTTACCTAACTAAGGGCAAAGTGGTAAAAATAAGAGGTGCTCCAAATTGCCCAGGGTCGGGGCATACATACCATAAGGTCATTGTAGTACCATGGGAAGCCCGCGAGCAAAAAACTCCAACCTCTTAACTTTGCCACTTTGCCCTCACATGGCTTTTACCTAACTAAGGGCAAAGTGGTAAAAATAAGAGGTGCTCCGAATTGCCCGGGGTCGGGGCATACATACCATAAGGTTATTGTAGTACCATGGGAAGCCCTTGAGCAAAAAACTCCAACCTCTTAACTTTGCCACTTTGCCCTCACATGGCTTTTACCTAACTATGGGCAAACTGTAAAAATAAGAGGTGCTCCGAATTGCCGGGGTCGGGGCATACATACCATAAGGTCATTGTAGTACCATGGGAAGCCCGCGAGCAAAAAACTCCAACCTCTTAACTTTGCCACTTTGCCCTCACTTGGCTTTTACCTAACTAAGGGCAAAGTGGTAAAAATAAGGGTGCTCCCGAATTGCCCGGGGTCGGGGCATACATACCATAAGGTCATTGTAGTACCATGGGAAGCCCACGAGCAAAAAACTCCAACCTCTTAACTTTGCCCTCACTTGGCTTTCTAAAGCAAGGGCAAAGTGGTAAAAATAAGGGGTGCTCCGAATTGCCCGGGATCGGGGCATACATACGTAAAGGTCATTGTAGTACCATGGGAAGCCCGCGAGCAAAAAACTCCAACCTCTTAACTTTGCCACTTTGCCCTCACATGGCTTTTACCTAACTAAGGGCAAAGTGGTAAAAATAAGAGGTGCTCCGAATTGCCCGGGGTCGGGGCATACATACCATAAGGTCATTGTAGTACCATGGGAAGCCCGCGAGCAAAAAACTCCAACCTCTTAACTTTGCCCTCATTGGCTTTCCTAAAGCAAGGGCAAAGTGGTAAAAATAAGGGGTGCTCCGAATTGCCCGGGGTCGGGGCATACATACCATAAGGTCATTGTAGTACCATGGGAAGCCCGCGAGCAAAAAACTCCAACCTCTTAACTTTGCCACTTTGCCCTCACATGGCTTTTACCTAACTAAGGGCAAAGTGGTAAAAATAAGAGGTGCTCCGAATTGCCCGGGGTCGGGGCATACATACCATAAGGTCATTGTAGTACCATGGGAAGCCCACGAGCAAAAAACTCCAACCTCTTAACTTTGCCACTTTGCCCTCATTGGCTTTTACCTAACTAAGGGCAAAGTGGTAAAATAAGAGGTGCTCCGAATTGCCCGGGGTCGGGGCATACATACCATAAGGTCATTGTAGTACCATGGGAAGCCCGCGAGCAAAAAACTCCAACCTCTTAACTTTGCCACTTTGCCCTCACATGGCTTTTACCTAACTAAGGGCAAAGTGGTAAAAATAAGAGGTGCTCCGAATTGCCCGGGGTCGGGGCATACATACCATAAGGTCATTGTAGTACCATGGAAGCCCCGAGCAAAAAACTCCAACCTCTTAACTTTGCCACTCATTTGGCTTTCTAAAGCAAGGGCAAAGTGGTGGTAAATTAAGAGGTGCTCCGAATTGCCCGGGGTCGGGGCATACATACCATAAGGTCATTGTAGTACCATGGGAAGCCCGCGAGCAAAAAACTCCAACCTCTTAACTTTGCCACTTTGCCCTCACATGGCTTTTACCTAACTAAGGGCAAAGTGGTAAAAATAAGAGGTGCTCCGAATTGCCCGGGGTCGGGGCATACATACCATAAGGTCATTGTAGTACCATGGGAAGCCCGCGAGCAAAAAACTCCAACCTCTTAACTTTGCCACTTTGCCCTCACATGGCTTTTACCTAACTAAGGGCAAAGTGGTAAAAATAAGAGGTGCTCCGAATTGCCCGGGTCGGGGCATACATACCATAAGGTCATTGTAGTACCATGGGAAGCCCGCGAGCAAAAAACTCCAACCTCTTAACTTTGCCACTTTGCCCTCACTTGGCTTTTACCTAACTAAGGGCAAAGTGGTAAAAATAAGAGGTGCTCCGAATTGCCCGGGTCGGGGCATACATACCATAAGGTCATTGTAGTACCATGGGAAGCCCACGAGCAAAAAACTCCAACCTCTTAACTTTGCCACTCATTGGGCTTTCTTGAAAGCAAGGGCAAAGTGGTAAAAATAAGGGTGCTCCGAATTGCCCGGGGTCGGGGCATACATACCATAAGGTCATTGTAGTACCATGGGAAGCCCGCGAGCAAAAAACTCCAACCTCTTAACTTTGCCACTTTGCCCTCACATGGCTTTTACCTAACTAAGGGCAAAGTGGTAAAAATAAGAGGTGCTCCGAATTGCCCGGGGTCGGGGCATACATACCATAAGGTCATTGTAGTACCATGGGAAGCCCCACGAGCAAAAAACTCCAACCTCTTAACTTTGCCCTCACATTTTGGCTACTTAAAGCAAGGGCAAAGTGGTAAAAATAAGGGGTGCTCCGAATTGCCCGGGGTCGGGGCATACATACCATAAGGTCATTGTAGTACCATGGGAAGCCCGCGAGCAAAAAACTCCAACCTCTTAACTTTGCCACTTTGCCCTCACTTGGCTTTTACCTAACTAAGGGCAAAGTGGTAAAAATAAAGGGTGCTCCGAATTGCCCGGGGTCGGGGCATACATACCATAAGGTCATTGTAGTACCATGGGAAGCCCACGAGCAAAAAACTCCAACCTCTTAACTTTGCCACTTTGCCCTCACTTGGATTTTACCTAACTAAGGGCAAAGTGGTAAAAATAAGAGGTGCTCCGAATTGCCCGGGGTCGGGGCATACATACCATAAGGTCATTGTAGTACCATGGGAAGCCCGCGAGCAAAAAACTCCAACCTCTTAACTTTGCCACTTTGCCCTCACATGGCTTTTACCTAACTAAGGGCAAAGTGGTAAAAATAAGAGGTGCTCCGAATTGCCCGGGGTCGGGGCATACATACCATAAGGTCATTGTAGTACCATGGGAAGCCCACGAGCAAAAAACTCCAACCTCTTAACTTTGCCCTCATTTGGCTTTCTTAAAGCAAGGGCAAAGTGGTAAAATTAAGGGTGCTCCGAATTGCCCGGGGTCGGGGCATACATACCATAAGGTCATTGTAGTACCATGGGAGCCCGCGAGCAAAAAACCTCCAACCTCTTAACTTTGCCACTTTGCCCTCACTTGGCTTTTACCTAACTAAGGGCAAAGTGGTAAAAATAAGAGGTGCTCCGAATTGCCCGGGGTCGGGGCATACATACCATAAGGTCATTGTAGTACCATGGGAAGCCCGCGAGCAAAAAACTCCAACCTCTTAACTTTGCCACTTTGCCCTCACATGGCTTTTACCTAACTAAGGGCAAAGTGGTAAAAATAAGAGGTGCTCCGAATTGCCCGGGGTCGGGGCATACATACCATAAGGTCATTGTAGTACCATGGGAAGCCCGCGAGCAAAAAACTCCAACCTCTTAACTTTGCCCTCATTTGGCTTTCTTAAAGCAAAGGGCAAAGTGGTAAAAATTAAGAGGTGCTCCGAATTGCCCGGGGTCGGGGCATACATACCATAAGGTCATTGTAGTACCATGGGAAGCCGCGAGCAAAAAACTCCAACCTCTTAACTTTGCCACTTTGCCCTCACATGGCTTTTACCTAACTAAGGGCAAAGTGGTAAAAATAAGAGGTGCTCCGAATTGCCCGGGGTCGGGGCATACATACCATAAGGTCATTGTAGTACCATGGGAAGCCCGCGAGCAAAAAACTCCAACTCTCTTAACTTTGCCACTTTGCCCTCACTTGGCTTTCTAAAGCAAGGGCAAAGTGGTAAAAATAAGAGGTGCTCCGAATTGCCCGGGTCGGGGCATACATACCATAAGGTCATTGTAGTACCATGGGAAGCCCGCGAGCAAAAAACTCCAACCTCTTAACTTTGCCACTTTGCCCTCACATGGCTTTTACCTAACTAAGGGCAAAGTGGTAAAAATAAGAGGTGCTCCGAATTGCCCGGGGTCGGGGCATACATACCATAAGGTCATTGTAGTACCATGGGAAGCCCGCGAGCAAAAAACTCCAACCTCTTAACTTTGCCACTTTGCCCTCACTTGGCTTTCTACCTAACTAAGGGCAAAGTGGTAAAAATAAGAGGTGCTCCGAATTGCCCCGGGTCGGGGCATACATACCATAAGGTCATTGTAGTACCATGGGAAGCCCACGAGCAAAAAACTCCAACCTCTTAACTTTGCCCTCATTTTGCTTTCTTGAAAGCAAGGGCAAAGTGGTAAACTAAGGGGTGCTCCGAATTGCCCGGGGGTCGGGGCATACATACCATAAGGTCATTGTAGTACCACCATGGGAAGCCCGCGAGCAAAAAACTCCAACCTCTTAACTTTGCCACTTTGCCCTCACATGGCTTTTACCTAACTAAGGGCAAAGTGGTAAAAATAAGAGGTGCTCCGATTGCCCGGGTCGGGGCATACATACCTTAAGATCATTGTAGTACCATGGGAAGCCCACGAGCAAAAAACTCCAACCTCTTAACTTTGCCACTTTGCCCTCACATGGCTTTTTTAAAGGAAGGGCAAAGTGGTAAAAATAAGAGGTGCTCCGAATTGCCCGGGGTCGGGGCATACATACCATAAGGTCATTGTAGTACCATGGGAAGCCCGCGAGCAAAAAACTCCAACCTCTTAACTTTGCCACTTTGCCCTCACTTGGCTTTTACCTAACTAAGGGCAAAGTGGTAAAAATAAGTGGTGCTC
>CM056957.1:14803948-15011448 GCA_029856935.1 Cyclocarya paliurus | reverse complement strand
ATGGAAGGTGTACATGCATAATATTTTTTTAAAAAGACAAGCAGTTTTCCGTACATACGTGTAAGGGTATGATCATGTTACTTACCTTGCAGCGCTAATCCACTATTTTCGTCACGTAATCGATCACATATATAATGAGCGTGTAATATCCGTAAATATTCCAATCGAACCCGTATTTAAATATTTAACTGTAAAATGCTAAAATTATCCTATTTTAATTCTTCAATACTTAAAATTCTCCTAATCCCTAAAATATTATCATTTCCCTAAATTCATCGACAATTAACTGATATTCACTTACCCTAATTTTAACACAAATCTATTTAAGTAACAAGCATATCTCCCTTAAGAAATATAATCTTCGCTCTAATAAAAATATTATCAAGTCCAAAATAATTTAGAGTCCGAATATAGTCTAATAACATACATGTTTATATTCATGATAATTTTTAAAAAATATAACCCAACGCTATGCAAGATCCTAATACGCCTGCTTAGGCTCAATTATAATACAAACTAACTCAAAGGGCAAAATTGTCATATTGCTACGTATATGTTTTCTTCCATTTGAAATCATGCAGTTCCGTAGAAGGAGTGCAGGGCTTACCGAAAGCTAGGCGTGAGGCTGGGTTGCACTCGACGGTGGCAAGCGCGGTGGCACTTCGGCGGCTGGGTGTGTACGAAACTGAGAGAGAGAGAGACGAAGAGTGATAGAGAGTTTACGGGAGAATAACCAACTACCGAGAGGCTATGCATGGAGTAGGTTGGCGTGAACTTACAGAGCGAGGATGGCGGCTTGTGGTGGCGTGATGTGCCGGGCGGCACTCTCTGTGCAGTGTGGTGACGAAGTGGAGGGAGTTGGTGCAGTGGGGTGGCTGGGTTGTGGCTCACCGTGGAGATCAGTAGGTACTCTGTTTTTGGGTGTGAAAAATAGAGGTATTCCAATGGGTTGGGAATGATTCACGGCTGGCTTTGGCGGTGAGGTCTGGGTAGTTGTCTGGGGGTCACGGTGTCGAGCAGTTTGACGTTGCACAGTGGCTGAGAGGGACGGGGTGGCAACCTCTGGTGGGTGGTTTCCGCAGTTTCACATTGGTTGGGCAGTGGGCTGGCAGTTTCGCGTGGCTGGCGTACGTGGTTTCTCGGTGTTTGTTGCGGCTGGTGGTTTCATGGTGGAGAGAAGAGCTATGGTTGTGGCTGGTGGTTTCATGGTGGACTGCCGTGAGTGTGCTGTGCGGTGTCCTCGTGGTTGAGCTACGGTGAGAGTGGGTTGTGAAGGCGAAGGGCGTTGTGCGTGAGTGAGGTCCAGCTTCTCCAGATCTGTTTGTGTTTATTTCAGAGGGTCCAGGATTAGTTTTATAGACAAGGTAAAGGGAGGTTTCGTGAGTGATAAGGAGATTGGATAAGTTGGAGTTGGGAGTTGGTTTGATCTAAGGATCCTATTCAAGCTGGGAATCCAACAATATAGGAAAACACGCACACACACGGAATAGGGAAAGAGCTTCAGAAAAATATAAACACTATCTAGAAACCTATATTAAAATATATCCCAATCTAATAAAATTAATTCTACTTCATCCATAAAATTTTAACCGAAAAAAAAAATTCAATTATCGAACCCTATAAAATATCTGTAATTATCCCTAATAATATTGAGTCGGGTCGTTACATATGGCCATCATGAAAACTGAAAGGAGAAGTTTGAGAAGAGGGAAAGGAGAGGCGTCTGTTGTGTAGTCTGATTTCTCCCCTTTTAGCCCGTTCAACTCAGTTTTTTGAAGCCTACAAAATCTCCTAAAAATCTTCTAAGTATCATCCTAAAATAACAATATTCAAATCTGACTAATTAATAGAAAATATTGAAAATAAAATAGAGTCCTAATATAACTAGAAAAGTGGTGTTTCCAAGCTGGAACTTTCGTGCACCAGATCTCAAAACGTCCACAGATAAGTCTTGTATTTGAATTGCATGATAAGGCCGAACGTTCTGGAACATCAGCAGTGCAGGTGCATCAACTTCAAGCCCAATTTCGACCTTGATTCATCTAGTATCTCTCAAAACATAAAAGTTGTAGATATTGTTCTTGATGTTCCATATCATTTTGAATCAAATCAATTGGATTTCGGATAAGAGAGTTATGCCCAGATTACAAAACAATGTCAAAACAGTCCAAAATTGTCCAATTAACTTCATTTTGCATTTAACGCCTCAATTTGCATCATAAATCAAAATAAAATAATGATGAGTATATTTAGGCACTAAATAAGTATAAAAGACTAGACATTAAGTGAGAAAAATATGACATTTTTCATTCTCATCATCTACACCGATCACTCAGCTCTTAAATACTTGCTGTTGAAGAGGAATGCCAAATCGAGACTGTTAAGATGGATTCTGTTACTACAAGAGTTCGATTTGAAAATAAGAGATAAGAAAGGTACCGAGAATGGAGTGGCCGACCACTTATCTCGCCTTGAGCTTAAAGAGGTGGCTGTCGAGGAGAAATTTTCAATTAATGTGACCTTCTCGGACGACCAATTAATGGATATACAAGTTGTTCCATGGTATGCCGACATGGTAAATTATTTGGTGTCTGGAATTCTATTGGTCGAGATGACATACCAACAAAAGAAGAACTTCTTTGACTTGAAATATTATTTTTGGGAGGAATATTTTTTATATTGTTACTGCACAGACCAAATAATCAGGAGATGTGTGCCCGAGGAAGAGATGGAGAGCATACTCAGACATTGTCATTCATTGGAAGCAGGTGGCCAATTTGGTGGAGCAAAAACAACAGCGAAAGTTTTACAATGATGCTTTTATTGGCCAACTATTTTCAAAGACTCTTTTAATTTTGTTAATTTTTGTGATCATTGTCAAAGGGTTGGCAACATTTCTAGGAAACATGAAATGCCTTTAAACAATATTTTAATGATTGAATTATTTGATATTTGAGGTATAGATGTGGCGCCCCCAACTTTCATGCACAGACACGCATGAAAATCGAGACACCCAGGATGATGAGAACACGGTCACGCACCCCAACGACACGTGCCGAGTGTGTGAAATGCAACACGTGTACAAAAAAAAATGCAGCGAAAAGGTTAAGTCAGATAACTAAGTACCAAAGTTTAATACAATACAAAAATAGTACTGAAATCCACAAGTCAACATAATACAATTTTTTTGCTCCTAAAATAAGTTCAAATAAAATACAAATACAAAATAGAACATAGCCAAATATCCATACTCCTCAGGCGGAGCCGCATCCTCGGGCTCAACCTCCTCAAAACCTGCATCAAAATCTGCAGTACCAATAAATGGTACCACAGTTAATTAAAACCCAAAAATACTCCAAGATAACAAATATATTAATACAACAGCCACTATGCATGCACATGATGACCAAACGTAAAACCCGAGAAAAACACTATTTCTCGTAAAATCATAAGTTTTCCACGCACGCTAAAAATCACCATTTGGCACATAAATAAAATCCAGAAATAGTTACATTAATTCTAATTTTATCCCGTATGCACCATAGCCTCCTCTAAGGACCATCCACATGCACTGGCTCCCTTCGTCACACCACAGGTAGCGACCGTGCGAGTGATACAACACGAGTGATGCCCAGTTCCACGCCCACCGCGTATATAGCCAAGCATCCTCTGATCTCCGCCAGCCCGAGAGATCACGAAGTCGAATTGAGAGCGCTACCATCTCGTTCAAGTCCCGAGCAACAGTTCCAGGGGACGACACTCAGTATATTCCGCTCCCGAGTGCCCAGAGGAGCTCCACCGAGATAATAACTCATCTCGGCTTAGGGGTGATACACACACCCAAAAGCCTTTTTACAAAATACAGTTTCTAAAAATACACACCCACGCATGCGTGCACAATGCCATGAAATCAACCAATTACCAAAAACCAACAGTTATCAGTAATTTCCAAATAACCAATACAGTCTAATCAAATAACCAAAACACAGTTTATAAAACAGGTTATTGTAAAAATATATTTAAATCTTAAAAGTCTTTTGGAGAAATACTTACAGCGCTTTAAAATAATTTATGGAGGATCACGGAGGTGCAAAAGGTGGCTGGAAGGCAACACAACAGTGTAAAAACACTGTGTCCGAAAATCACTGTATACCCAAATTTCAACGGGGTCAAACGAAAACTTGGAATTGATAGGGTAGGGCCTATGGGAGGTAGTGAAGCTAATGGAAGTGATGGTTGGCCGTGGGTGGCGGCCGAAACGGTGGTTTAAGGCCGAGAAACTCGAATCGGAGAGGGTGTTCGTATGGGCGGCTTCGGCGACGGATTGGGGCCAAAAGTGGGTCGGTTAGGACGATAAGGAGTCGGTGATAAAGTGGTAGAAATTTGGTGGCCGATGGTGGCCGGAAAACGGCGGGGTGACGAGAAAACCACCGCGGGTTCGAACGAGCCGTGGCAGCTAACGGCGGCAAGGCACGGGCTGAAATTGGTAGGGCAAGGTCGTCGGTCGATGGGGAGTCTGGTGGTGCCGGCGGTGTCGACCACGGATGGCCGGCGGCAGTGCTCCGGTGGAGAGACCGAAACACGTGAGAGAGAAGAGAGAGAGGGAGTCGGGCGAGGAGAGAGAGGGTACGCGGGAGAAAGAAGAAATCCGGGAGAAAAGAAAGGAAAAAAGAAAAGAAGAGAAAAGAAAAGATGAGGAAAAGAAATGAGATCCAATTCTCACAACTTTTGGGTCACAACTGATCCTCAAAATAACTATTTTAAAACAGTAAATTAAATAAATCAATTTAAACTCAAAGCTAGCTAAAGTAAATTATTAAACTCTGACAAAAACATCATTTAAAATAAAGAGGAATTAAATTGCAGATCACTAATTAAAATTAATCAAACGCAGTGAAATGCTTTAATAAAACAATAATAATTTTAAAATCCATAAACAAACCAATTTAAATTAAAGATCAATTTAAATCCAAAAGAATAATTAACAATAAGAAAGCACAATAAAAAAAATAATCTTCACAACTTAAAATATTATAAAATAATATTCTAAAACTCCCAAAATTCTAAAACAAGATAATCAATCTTTAAATTAATTAAAATAATCTTTCATTAAAATATACTAAAATACGGGGTGTTCAATAGATTTCATGGGTCTTTTTCCATCCACATATTCTAACAAATTTATTTTGGTTGCTGTAGATTATGTTTCCAAATGGGTGGAAGTGGTCACCTTGCCAACCAATGATGCGAGAGTCATAGTGAATTTCTGCGGAAGAACATTTTTTCCCGATTTGGCACGTCGAAGGCCATAATCAGTGATAGCGGGAATCATTTTTGCAATCGCCAATTTGAAGCGCTATTAACTAAATATGGCGTTACCTATCACATGGCGACACCAAACCATCCTCATATGAGTGGCTAGGTCGAGGTGTCTAATCGGGAGCTGAAGTGCATACTTGAGAAGACCGTGAGTGTCTCTCGGATAGACTGGGCGAGAAGGTTAGATGATGTGCTATGGGCCTATCGGACAGCATTCAAAACACCGATTGAGATATCACCTTATCTGCTCGTTTATGGAAAAGCCTACCACCTACCCGTAGAGCTAGAACACAAAGCCTATTGGGTGAGGAGAACACTGAATTTCGATTAACAAACGGCTCGTGAAAAGATAATACTATAGATCAGCGAGATGGATGAGTTCTATAATGATGCTTATGAGAATGCTTGGATTTACAAAAATAAAACACAAAGATGGCACGATAAGCATATTCTGAGAAGGGAATTCGAAGTCGGGCAGAAAGTTCTATTATTTAACTCAAGACTTCAACTCTTCCCAGGAAAGTTGCACTCTCGGTGGTTGGGACCATTTGTGGTGACCCGTGTCTTTCCCTATGGAGTAGTTGAAATCCATCACGAGATAAAAGACACATTTAAAGTAAATAGACAGTGATTAAAACCCTATATGGATGGAGCCGTTAACTCGGAAAAGTGTTCTATCGATCTAGTAATAAATGATGAGAGGACAATGTCTAGCTATAGACTTTAAATAAAACGCTTTTGGGAGGCAACCCAAGTTTTTTTTCAAATTTTTTTTATTAAGTTTTATTTTTGCTTAATATTACTATTTTTATTTCATCTTGCAAGAATGAAGAGGTGAAGAGATTTGCAAGGAGTACACGGGTGCATCCTCAAGGAAAATATTCAATTGGAAGACCAGAAAAAAATCAAGGGAGCATCTCTTACCTTCCCTCATTCTTTGCATTAATTTTTCTTCATTTTTTCCATTAGGGACAATGTGATATTTAAGTTTGGGGGGAAATGATATTATTTTATTTATTTAAAAAATATTAAAATAATTAATAAAAAATAATAATGATGATAAAAACATTATGTTTCATGAATAAAAAATAGTCTATGATAAGAATATGATTGAAATTGATTGTAATGTTTAGGAAAAATTCTCATTGCTTAAGTCTAGCTGTTAATTCTTTACTTGATCTTACTTAATTTGATATTTCCTATGCTCAATAAATGTCTCTTATAATTATTAATTGTTTTGAGTACCTAGAGAAATTTTATGTGAATTTTGTAAATTTTTATGGTCTCAACTTACTTTAGAACTTGTTTGATTACACTCGAGGCGAAATCCTAGACAGAATATTACTGGAGAAATGATTAAGGCATTATTTGGATAGATTGAGGGTTTCAAGTTTACTTGTATATTCTCTTTATCTCTAGTTGTCCATTTGAGCTTTATTGAAATATATTTTGGTCTTATATATATATTTTCTTGTAAACATCATATTTCCTACCCTATTTGAGCTTAAAAATTGATATCCTTATTTTTCAAAAGAACAAAGTTTACACAAAATCACAAACTCACAAGAGCATGAAAGGCAAGAGAGGTAGAAGGTCTACAAGTAAAATAAGTATAGCAATATAATCAAAATCATAAGTTTGGGGGCGTGAAAAGTCAACTCGTATGCTGTGTGGCCAACAAAAAAAGGCTGACGAGAGTCATCCGAAAAGGTGGTCGAAAAGGTATGGAATATTTCCAAAAAAAAGAAGAAGAAGAAGAAGAAGAAAAATCTGATATGCCGAATAGAGGGGTAAAGTCGAGGTATGCTTTACCGCAACTAGTGTGATTTTCAAGAAAAATCCAAAGAACTTAATGAATCTATAGTTAGTTAAATTTACATAGAGATATGGAGTAATTAGTTGGAGATATTTTTGGTATTGTTCGAGAGAAAATATTGAATAGTTAAGGAATTTTTATCATCAACTTGTGATAATTGGGATTCTATAACAAGGAAGAATAAATTGTGTGAGATCTACTAGGTGAAGTCAAATGCTCTTGATATATTCTTATTATTTTTAAAATCTTAATTTTAATGTTCATTTCTTCAGTTTAATTTAGATAAAATATTTTTCAAATTTCGGTTTTCTAAATAGTAATTAATTTAATCAATTTCAAGACTCAACAGCATAATTATTCCCTGTGAGTTCGATAACTGTTTTCTTTAAAACACTTTACTACTTGTTACGATTCTGTGTACTTGCAGATAAATTTTTATGCAAACACTAACCATTGCGTCATTGCACTCATTCAAACTCTCATTCAGAATAAGATTCAATATATGAGCACAACATCTCATGTGCATATTCTTACCCCCAACAGATTCTCAGCCAAAAACGATTTCAAATATTAAATTGCAGTATCATTTGAATTTGCATTATCAACAGTCATAGTAAATATTCTATCAATGTCCCAATCAAGCAAGCATGACTCAACATATTTCCCATTAGTACCCCCTCGATGATTAGGGATTAAACAAAAGTTAATGATTTTTTTTTACAATTTTCAATCCTTATCAATGAAGTGTGCAGTTAGACGCATATAATTCAAATTCTGTACCGATTTTCATGTATTGGTTGTCAACAAAATCTTCATGCCACCATCTTTAAACACTTTTTTAAGTTCTTCTTTTCTAATTCACACAATTTCATACAATTTCTTGCAACTGTGACACGACATGACACTTTAAACTAAGGTTCAAGAGACCAACACACTTACCTAAATCCCAATCCTTCAACAACTTTAAATGGAATCTCATCGATAATTACCATTTCTGTAATCCCCAACTTCACGGCCTCTTCACTATATTTGTGAGTTACAAGACTCCTTAATATACTACCATCACTCTCTTCAACTCACTCCTCAGATGTTGCCTCACCTATCAATATTTTTTGGTACCTATCCAAATGACCACGTTTATGAAGATTTTTAAGACATGAAGGCAAATGGTTTTGCATTATTGAAGTTCCATTTCTCTTTGAGTGGCAAGCGTACGTCTTGTCACAATAATTACATTTAGTATTTGGATCATCTATAGACAACCCTCTACCTTTGTAAATGGTCTCAAACAATCAATAGATCATTCCCTTTCAGTTTCTTAGGTAATGGACAAGAACTACTAGTAGGGGCATTAGGGGGTATTTGATGTTTGGGTCTCCCTCAAATCATCTCCCAAGTTCATGATTGGTTCATTTGAATCAACATCAATCAAAGTTGACGAAGAATCCATCTAATTTATAAAACAAAACATAAATGTTACATGTGCGTTATATATAGTGCATAAGACATTATAAATACACAGCAGCTAGTTTGTAACATAGCAAATATCACAAGTCTAAGACTTTAATTTAGGTTTAGTTCACTCATATTTCCTCAATTTATATCAAACTATTTCACACAAATTATCACACACAATGCTTCATGTAATTTATGCAAAAATGCTTCATGTAATTTCACATTTTGTCCAAAAATACTTCATGTAATTTCACATTATGCAAAAATGCTTGAGGTAATTTCACATAATGCTTCATGTAATTTATGCAAAAATCAAGAATGCTTTATCTTTCCTCAATCTCATTTACTATTTATTTTGAATTTCATGAAAAATGCATTGCTCATAAAAAAAATGCATAAGAACAAAGACTCCCAAGTGCTCATAAAAAAATGCATAAGAGCAGAGACTCAAATTCAAAATGCAGTGCTCGTAAAAAATGCATAAGAATAGAGACCCAAGTGCTCATCAAAGGATTGAATTCATATATATAGATCTAGCAAACCAGTGCTCATCAATTATCAAAGCAAAGTAAAGAAATTAACAACTAACAAAAATAGGACCCATCAAAAGCATAAAATACAAAGAAAATAAGACAATTCACTGTGGGGATTCAGGACGACGAAACTGGCGTTGCACAACATCAGATGCGAGGGAGAGAGGAGAGGGAGAATTGGCTAACTGGGAGTATGAGATAGGAGAGAGGGTCAAGAGGCGTTGGCCTTGACACGACTGTCGTGGGACGTGGGGGTTGTCAGTGATGAGAGAGGAGAGAGTCTGAGACTGAGAACATTGAGAGGAGATGAGGTCGAGAGAGGGAGAGGAGAGTGAACTGTGAAAGTTTGAAATGGCAAAGAAGGAAGAAGGGGGCGGGAATCAAACCATTCTTAACCCTAGCCTAGAAACCAAACGACGTGGTTTCGTTTAATTTTTTTTCACAAGGTTAAGAATAAAACTACGCCTGTCATTTTGTATAAGAAATATATAAAAAAGAAAATATATATTATATCAGTCGGTTCGGTAGTTTGAATCTGGTTCAAATAGCGACCGAACTGGCCGACGTTAGTTTTGTTAATTTTCTCCTGCTGACCTACTAGTTCTCCATCGGTTTCGGCCAATTCCTAAATCCAGCAGTCGGTCTTCGTCGGCAACGGCCAGTCAGGCTAGTTCCTTTACACCCCTAACTGTTAGGGTGCCTCCCAACAATGATTTCTGGACGTGCTCTTAGGCAAAATTTATTATTTTATTTTTTTAACATCTTTAAATATTTTTAAAAAATAAAAAAATATCAATATACTAATAATCATTTCTTTAATAAATAAGAAAAATAATTTTAAAAAAAATAAATATATAAGCGGTAATGAAGATGCAATATCATTATTCTAAATGAAAATTTTCCTTTTTCCGATTTTACTGGGCTTTCTGCCTGACCACAGGGTCCAAACTCGCACCGCACTCCCGTCATAAAAAACCGATAGCTCCAACAAACTCCGATCTCTTCTCTTCCTTGGCCAAGCTCCGCTCGCCTGCCTCGGACAAAAATGCTGGCTCGGCTCGCCGCCAACCGTCTCCTAGAGATCCGTCAGCTTTTCCGTCAGGTCCCATTCTCTCTCTCTCTCATTTTTTTCTCTCATCCAGTCACTTCTATCTCTTTCAACCCAGTTTTGAGTCTTCCTATTTGTACAGCAGCCGTTGTCGTCGCGATCCTTCTCTACCGCCCTCAACTACGTGAGTCAATTATACCAATCCAATGATTTTTGTTTTCTTTCCGTTTGCTGATCTGATTATTCGATTTTAATTTAATAATCTTCACTATTGAAATCTTTTTTTTAATATTGATTGAGTAGCACATTGATTCTCCTGAAAACAAGCCGGAACTTCCGTGGGAGTTCACTGATGCAAACAAAGAGAAGGTAAAATTGTGACAGCAAATGCGAATATTTTCATATATCGTTATTTTGATTTAGTTTCCTTTTTCTTGTTTTTTTTCCTATTTTTATATTATTATTTTGATTTAATTTTCATTTTTTCTCTGTTTCCGTACTTTTACAAGTTGAATAGTCCCCTTTGCTCGTAGAAATCTCTCTGATTTGCCCCAATTTTACCGAATCCTTTCATGACAGTATATGATCACAAATTTGCGCTATAGTATGCATATTTATGCTGAACTTTCAGTTTCCAATCCCGAGCATTGGATCATTGATAGTTCGGTTTCCAGGTGAAAGGATGCTGATTATAACAACAGAGTGGTATAAAGTTTTCGACAATGTTTTGGATGTTATTATACATTATTTTGTTAGTTTTGATGACGGCATTGTAATAGTCGCTGAAAGTTTTTAGTGTGGCATATTTCCGTGATTGGCTTGGTTTAAATCTCTAACTGAGTTCAATCAAACTCTGTGATGTTTTGGGGTAGATAAATACCCCTTCAAGCTTGATTGGACAGTTTCTGGCCATACTGGAGCCTTCACACAACCTTTTTTCTATGAGTAATCGAAATTCATTAAAAACTGAGGTACCCAAATACACACATTAAGTGTACGAGAGAACCACCTAAACAAAAGATAGAGGAAACAAACTACTGAAACCAACTGTGCAGAAGCTTAACCTTGCAATCCAATTTGAACTTCAATCCTTTTTTTTCTCATGCCATACTTCTCACACAAATTCAAATACTAGAAATTTAATTGGAAAAGTAAAATGTGCCCATTGCAAAGAATTGCATAAGAAAGCATCTGAATTCTCAGATGATAACCTTTTATTTCATTTTATACGCTTTATGAGACGTAAGGTGATAATGTTAATTTAGTATTTTACTTACACGTACTGGTTTAGATTATACCTTCTTTTCCTGTTAGAACTAGATTGGGTGAAGTCTGAGGTCCAAAGCCCAGTAAGTGTATGTATATCATATCCATTGACCAAAGCAAATTTAATTTGTGTATGAGCTGGATCCTTGAAGTCTTTCTCTTAGTTGAACTAAGCAAAGGGAAAAAAATTAAAGGGTTCACCATTTCTGGGAGCCACCATGAAGCACAGATTTGTTTTTTGTTTACTCTTTTTTAAGTAAAATATTTATGCTAATTGGTTTGGAAAATAGAACTAATGAACAAACCCCGACATGTGAATCTTACGATCAATTTAATTATAACAGCTTCCTCGTAAACTTTGACTTGTAACTTCTAAGAGATACACGAACTGTATGTATATCCATATGTACACAGGTTTGTGTTTCTGCGCACCTTATGATCATCTTTGTTTCTTAGACTCTCACCAAAACTCCTGCACTCTCATTGTGCTCTAGTTATTTAGAGTTCAAAAATAGTCTTCATCACCATTGTCACAACCCCGTATTGCACCTCGGGTAATTCAAGGGAAAAATACCCCAGTCTGATGGCCCTAGAGATTGTTTGCACTCAAGGGGATTTGAACCTTAAACCTGGGGGAGTATACCCCCAAGCCCAAGGCCTTTACCACTTGAGCCAACTCCTAGGGTTTAACTGGCTTTGGTACATTTTTAAAAGGTTGCTGCCTATAAACGCCTTGAATATTCTACTACAGCTATAATTCTAAGTAAATTTACAGTCTAATTCAGCTATTACTCTGGAGTAATTTTCCTCCTTATCCTTTATTGAAGGATGTTTGTTTTGAATATTTCCCATGTTTGAGGGACATGACCGAGTCCTGGGGTGTGATAGTAAGCAATTTGGGTAGGAATCTGTCCCTTGTCTTAGTTGGATGAATTACACAATAATTTGATGGAAAATAAGAAAAGAAAAGAAAAGAATAAATTCCCCGATTCTTGATTTCAATATGGAGCTACTACATAGCTTCATACAACCTATCTAACCATGGCCACTAATGAATCATGATATTGCTCAGCAAGTATAAGTTCTTTGCTATTAAATATGTTCTAAGAATTTAGCTTATGCATTTGCAGGTTAAGGAAATATTGTCTCACTATCCATCAAACTACAAGCAATCTGCCGTGATTCCTCTGCTAGATCTTGCACAGCAGCAGCATGGAGGATGGCTTACTGTTTCATCTATGAATGCAGTATGTTGGCATCGTTTGTTTGAGAGTTTTGGATTACATCTGATCCGTCATGGATTTATATTGAAGCTTAATGACAAACGAAATATCATGAATGCAAAACACACATGGCACACATTATTTTATGCAATAAATTGATCTCTTTTTCATACATGAATGTATATGGTTGGCTACAACTGAATATGATGATGCCATTTTCATCGCTATAAAATCAATTATAATGTTATTACGATGATTGGTTCATCTTGATCATCATCTAGTCATTCATATTTTTCTGTGACATATCAATATCTAAAAGTATCTGTAATATATAGAGGATAAAATCTAAACTTGATCTAAAATAAGCATCGCCACTCTTTGCCTATTGTTATCGAAAACCCTTAGGGAAGTAATAAATAACTGGTTACAAAAATCTATGATTTTCGAAATGAAAATAATGTGGAAACTTGAGATGGCTTTACAATATCTATAGAATGAGCACTGTATTACAACATATGTTTTCTTTACCATTGTTGTAATTTAATTCTAAGCCTAAAATGTAGGCTAAGATTCCGGGTCAAGCCCTAGGAAGTAAAAAACTTAAAAGCTTGATTTTTAGAAATCTTCAAGAGTGAGGCATCAAGATGTGACTGGATAACTTAATCTAAGACATCACCATCGCTTTGCAATATTTTGACATAATGTAGTATCATCAAATGTTTTTGAAGACTATGCCTAATACTGATTCCATGGACATAATAATGCCCAGCATATTTCAAGGTTATACCCTGCTTAGATGGTACCTTATTTTAGTTGCAGGGCACCCTTTTCTGTTGTTTTCACTTCTTGTTTTTCTTTTCACTATTATTATATAAGTCACTAATAGAATGATATAACTCTGCAGAAATAGAAAGTTAGGTAAAATATTCATGTATGGACATGGCATTAACTGACAGTGGTTGCATAATCGTCTTCATTGATATCTAGAGGGGAAAATATGTTTTGTTTTCAACCACCTTCAAGTTTTCTGCTTACACCTTACCAATAACATTTATACCCTTAGAAAAAAAAGGAAAAAACTGAAAGCATCTGTCCCCCTTTTCCCTCTTTTGTAGGCGTGATAACATAATGAAACCCAATTCCACTAAAATTTCACCTCTAGTGGTTGAACTCCAAACCAAATCGAGCAATTGGCATGATGACATATCTGATGAAACTCCCTTTCTCCTATTATTATTACCAATTGGTACAGTGCCTAGAGCTGTCATGCACACACAATATACCTCTTCTACTTATCTTTTTTATTTGGGGTTGGGGGGGGGGGGTGGGGCATGTGTGACTTATTTTCTTAAATAGATTCAAACTTGGCATTTTCTGCACCCACCCGTTCTCTTTCTCTGCCAGAGCAGAAGCTAACCCAACTAAATTAGTGTATTTAATCCATACTGTCAATTGCTAGGGTGTTGGTGGTAGATGACCACCGCAGGCCTGGCTTTTGCAAGATAAATATTTTCCATGCTAGTTTTATGGAAGATCAACAAAGATCCCTTGCAATAGAATCCTCACATTTTAGCACCACATTTAGATTCTTGTTAAAATAAAATGAAATGTGATCCTCTGTGATAGGTTTTTAATAGGTAATCAAGAAGTTTTATTCATAAGATAAGGCAAAGCCCAAGTACACAGGAAGTAGATGGTGTTTTGTAGTACATGGTGATCCTCTGTGATAGGCTTCTATAGTACATGGTGTTTTGTAGAAAAAGAGATGGGGAGGGAGGCTTTATGTGAGAATTTTTATTTTTTTATTTTATAAGTAAAAATGTATTAATATCAATAGGCATAACCAAGTACATTGGGTCTATACAAGAGAAAACACCTAGCCCATAATAGAGAGCCCTAATGAACATCACCCAAGACTCAAGAGGGAGAAATTAGAAACCGATCCAATATACACCAAGCCCTATGGGACAAAACACGCCTCCCCTAAGCAAAGCAAGTCACTGTAACTACTCCAACCCCTTGTTTTTCACAAGACTAATACTCCCCCCAAATTCTCCTACAAGAACAGAGGAAGGCTTTGTGCCCTCCCTCTTGTCGTCCCTCGACTTGTACTACCTCCCTCTGCATCGTAGTTGATTGCCCAAGTAAGACGCTTTAACTCCCTACTCTTCTTAAATCTTGATTTTGTTTCAAGCGAGTGACCCACCTCAATTGTAGTGAGTAGTGCTATGAATTGGTCGTCAAATCCTCCACATGTAATCCCCACACACTGTTGTATCTTATTAACCTTTTGCAAAACCCAATCCGATGATGATCCAGCTATATTGTTTATCAGAGGAAGAGATAATAGGGGGACAATATCCTCCCTAGACACAAGTCCCAACTATACACCAGGCGCTAAAGATTCATTATCGCAAGGCACCAACAACAAATCCATATGTTTCCCCCCATCATCTCCTGCATCCAAATCATGTACCTCCTCAACAGCTCCATTGGTTCTCTCCGTCATGAGTGGTGAGGTCATGGTAACCATTGGAGGTTTTGGGTTGGTGGCAAGTCTCGACAGTACATCAAGTTCCTTCACCTTCGGCGACCCCTTTCTGTACAACTTCGATGGACCCTGCATCTCCCTCAGACCTCGGTGTTACAACATGTTCCTTCAACTATGGCATGGGTGCCATAGTTTCACCATAGTTTCTTCAGGGAGAACACTGACCAAGGGTGTAACACCGACTATCGGCCTTTCTTGTGTCACCTGTGGCAAAGGGCATTCCATTATGAACGTCTTTACGCCGATACCCGATGTAGAACCCACTTTGAATGACCTAGTTTTCCTTTTGTCCCCCACAACACTCTCCTGGATTTGAAAGTAAAAAAGGATAAGGATGCAAAAATTAATTCCCAAGAAAAAAAACAGTGAAGGCAGTTGGGAAAGCCCTAAAGTTAATGTCTTTGTTCAAGTCAAGTGAGCTTAGAGCAAGAGTGAGGTTCTTATGAACTTTAAGTCTAATGTACTTAAAATGTTATATGAAATCCTCTCATCTCATACTTTGATGATTAATTATTGCATACGTATTGATAAAAATAAATTATGGCATACATTTAAAAAAAAAAGAAGAATTATGAAAACACTTTTGGGAGGCTGTTAACCTTGAAATATGAAGAATTTTAGTTTCAAAAGGGCTAATTACCCCTGATTTTGATACATAGAAACATGTATAGTATATATCTATGCAGATATGCATATAAATATGTATATACATTTAGTGCTGACTGATACCTGTTCTCGAGTTAAAGATGTTAATTCGATATGAGTAAAGAATTCAAGTAGTTATTTCAAAAAGGATTTGCACTTAAAACTATGTGAACGGGTTCAATGTAAATTGTAGGATATAAGACCAATGCTGTAAGCTAAGGAAATCAATCAATAGTACAAAGTGCATGATCCTTATAATGTAAGAGAGCCTTATGTGTATTCTCTTTTAGAATTAGTGTTCACATCATGTAGATCTGTTTGAAATTATATGTAAGAATTAATCAAGCTAATATAGCCCAAGAATTGCAATCCTGAGGGATAGCTTAGCTGGTCAGGCCTTGGGTTTGCTCTCCAATGGTCGCTAGTTTGAGTCCCCTTAGGGCCACTAGAGATTTACCTGGTCGTTAACTTCAGGTCCTCATGGGATTAGTCGAGGTGCGCACAAGTTGGCCTGGACACCCACGGTTATAAAAAAAAATATAGCCCAAGAATTGCTAAGTATGCACAACTTTTTTCAAGTTTAAAAACCACTTTCATGCAAATTTTGATCCTAATAATTGAAATGGTGTCACGGCTTAACTGCATTTCCTGTATTAACAACAGACTGGTAGTCCTTATGTGGCTTTAGTACATATTTTTCCAGTACAAAGTCATATTAACATATGGTTTGGCCAATGTTTACATCTGTTCATATGGTAATAATCTGTTGTCATACTGGTGTTAATGTCAGCCATAGTTTATGTCTGATTTAAAGAAATTCTGCCTAAATCTCAATTATGATTGTCTTTATACAGAGAAATGCACATGGTTCTACTGCTTCTATAATATATTTCATCATCTTGCTACATGAAAAAAGTCGTTATTTCACAATTGATGTTCTGATCAAACTTCTTGTGGGTTGACTGAATGTTGTAATTCTGGAGGATATATGTATATTTATGTAATGATAGTGTATTATGGATGCTTCAGGTAGCTAAGATTATAGAAGTTGCTCCTATCCGTGTATATGAGGTTGCTACATTTTATTCTATGTTCAATCGATCAAAGGTGTGAAGTATTTCTTTATTATGATTTTTATACTTCTGCAAGTACCAGGCTACATTTACTGCTTAACTGTGTGGACTTCTTTTCATTTTGCAGGTTGGCAAGTACCACCTGTTGGTTTGTGGCACAACACCCTGTATGATACGTGGTTCTAGAGAAATTGAAGATGCCTTACTGAAACACCTTGGAGTAAAGCGCAATGGTAGGTTTTAAACAAACAAAAAAAACTCTCATCTTTGACCTCACCAAAAGTCGTAAATGTTCTTTAAGTTAAACATTTGAAGAATAAGTTGCCAGTGTTTGCAATTTGCAGAAGTAACTAAAGATGGTCTGTTCTCTGTTGGAGAAATGGAATGCATGGTGAGTTTTTGTTTTGAGTGTTACTGATCCAAGCCTGTAGCTTTTGTTTTGTAATATATAAGATAAAATTTTATTGAACCAAGTACATAGGTGTAGCCCAAGTAGACAGGAAGCATACAAGAGAGAAATGCCTAGTTACGAGTGAAGAGCTAGAAAAGGATACAATAAATTCAAATCAATAACAGAAGCCAATAAATAAAGTATCAAAAAATAATCTTCCTAGTTCTTCCAACAATTGTTCACGATCTTTAGAGCTCTGATTCTTCCTCTCCAACCAAATACACCACATAAGACAGGGGGATCATCTTTTCCCTGTAGCGTTTTAACAGTACAGCAGGCATTAACACTTGTTTTGCTTGACTTGATTCTGGAAATAGAACATTTATTGGAAGGGGAGTAAATGATATTTTTTTCAAATGGATTTCCTGACAATTTGTTGTTGAGCATACTTACTTGAGGTCCGATGTTTAATTATTTCACAATCTCTTTAGTGGCAAAGTATGAGTTGAAATTTGTTGCTGCTTATCCTTTCTGTTATGGTATATTACAAAAGGACCTCTTAGTTATTAATAAAATCTATTCTTACTGATCAAAAAAATATTATTGAAGATTCATTGCTCAACACTTAAGAACTGTGGTGATAAAATGGAATCAAGGGTTAATAGCTTTTCTATATTATATTTTTACTTATTTGACTATCATAGAAATAAGACGAAGATATTTTTGTCGTCTTAAACTCATTTTTAAATACTAACCATGGTGTGGTACAAATTGTTGGTTCTGCAGGGATGTTGTGTGAATGCTCCCATGATTACAGTGGCTGATTACTCTAATGGATCCGAAGGATATACTTACAATTACTATGTCGGTGCATGATCATCCTTTAATTTTGCAAAATTATTGTGAATTCCTCGGTCAAATGATTGGTAACTGTTGGAATTTACTCTTTTATATTAATTTCAGGAAGATGTTACTCCCAAACGAGTTGTTGAGATAGTTAAAATGTTAAGAAATGGGGAGAAGCTACCGGTAAGGCAATTGTGAATGGGATTATTCAGTTCCTCGTAATTTTTTCCCCTGCCCTTCAAAACCGGAGTTTTCCTTTGCTTGGTATTTTTGCTGCACCGGTATTCTAATATATATGATTTTCTTTTTCTTTTATTAACGTTTCAGCCTGGTACACAAAATCCACAGCGGATTAAGTGTGGACCAGAAGGAGGGAATACCACTTTGCTGAGTGAGCCCAAGCCACCTCCATGCCGAGATCTTGATGCCTGCTAACTTTATGGTATATGTTGTCTCCAATAATATAAAGCTTGGATATTGTCAGGCTTCCATGAGATGCTCTTGTTGAATCTATAGGATCCTTTTCAATTCTTAGAATTCCCTGTGCCAGTAAGTATCTGGTAAATGTTTGTTCCATACAACATATTTTCAAGTCATAACTTGGTTTATTTACTCTCTCAAGTGTAAATGGAGATTACCAAATATCTTCATGGTTTAGTAATTAAGAAGAGGACTCCCATCTCACTTCTAATGTATGAGGATGTCAGGATTTTTATCACCTCAAGATTGACTGTAAACGTGAGGAAAGGGCTATTCTTTTTGGTGCATTGGATTTTCATTTGATTTATGCATTGAATTATACCATCCTACTTTTGCCTGGTTTACATTCTCATATTTGTAAGGTTAGTAGCTAAAGATCATGATAAAATCCTCCCAAGTTTCATAATTCTGTTTTTGTTGAAGGTTCAAAACTACCCTCTACAGATCATCTCAGAAATATATTAGTAAGTTCGAAACTTCGATTGCACCAAATATGATTTCAATTTGCCGGAATCAACGTTCTATAGCAGTTCATAGTTAAAGCAAAGGACCCGATGTGTAAAATCCAAGGATCTTTTAAATATATATATATATATATATAAATTCAAGAAGAATGTTCAGAGTTTGCATATTAGTTTCCTTTTGGATTATTATTTTTATTTTTTGTTTTCTTATGCATTGTGTTTCATAAGCACAATGCAATTATAATTATAATGGCAATTCGGATTTTTTAATTGTTCTAAGTGCCTATCGATGAATCTTCATAAAGTGTTCTGGCCTACGAAATTCTTACAAAATTGATTAATAATATTGACACACAGGCGTCATATTTGAAAGGGGGAAACTCGGTGGAAGTGGGAGAAAGAAAAACGAGAGGGATTGACAAAATTGAAATTGAATGAAGAACAATGTCCATAAAAAAATGCGACTTATAGATAAACATGTCCATAAAAAAAAAAAAATTAATATTTAAAAAAAATAAAAAGAAGAATATATAAATAGAATGGACAAAAATGTTTAGTGAAATACAGTTATTTTGAAAATAAAATAATCTATTTGAAACCTCGTTTATAAAGACATCAAGCACATTAATTTGATAATATGACACATCAAATAATATAAATATTTTTCTATTTTATTTTTATATAATTTTAGTCCTACAGAATTTTCGAATTATAAATAGCAAAATTCTTTTAAAAAACACAATTCCAATAAAAAGGAAAATATTTCTACAAATATTGAAGAAATAAAGGACCAAGAGCCACATAGAGTTAGAAGTCCCCAGAAACAAATATACGCCTTACGTGGTTGAAACGATGTGTTTCACTAAGTGGGAAAGAGGGAATCGATGAAGTGGAAAGAGGACAAACACACATTGACGTCCATCCCCCTCCCCCTACCTCAGTGCAAGACCCATTTGAGCCCTTCGTAAGCTTGAGACCGTCGTCGCCTTCGTCACCGCGAGACTATCGTCCCCTTCCTCAGCTCGAAGCCGATGCCTTCCTTATCAAAGTGTACGATTTCGGTGGAACCATACTTTGAGCCTTAATTTTTATTATTTCTGTTCTCTTTGAGTTGGAAAATGGGTGTGAAAAGACGTGGATTGGATGGTGGGTTTTTGCATTTGCCCACCAAATATTTACTTCTAGGCTCACTTGGAAATGCTCACTTGTTTTCTAAACTATAAGTCTGTAAGGTTCGTTCTAGAACCTCACTGCTAGTCACTCAGAATTACACAGAGAAAGCCAACAATTCACACACAGAAAGAACTCATAGACTAAATGAGCAAGATTCAATGGTGAACCTTGCAGAGAATCTTCGAGGGATTCTCAACCTCCAAAAATGATTTCACTTAAAATATTTGATGCCAATTTACATGATCATTCCGGCTTTTATACATGCAGTCGTGAAGAAGAAAAACAGTGTAATGTTCTAATATTCAAAACGTAAGCTACAAAGAATTAAACGCAATGCATGAATTACAACAAATGACAAAACGCGTTGTTTCACTTATTCCTTACAATAGACCAATACACACCGTTTCACTTAAAGGCTTCGTTTCATTACTTCTGTTATTTCCATTTCGTTATTTCTGTTATTCCACCTTCTGCACATCCATTCTGCAAATCACTTCCTTCCTCAACCTTCAACCTCTTCACTCCTTGCCCATGACATTCGTGACAATCCCTACCTCTTCAAGGCTTTACCCACAAGGCACCTGTGACACATCACAAAGCTGTGCCCACCAAATGAGGATACGAAGTTATGAGATTCTACCCATGAACTATCTTCAATGGCAGCCCCCACCCATTTAACTAACACTTCAGTAAAGGCATAGTTCCCTACTTTCCTCACCCTTCTTTCCAAGATTGCTTCAAGTTTAGGCTGCACACTACCCTCTTTGTCAACTGGAGGTAATGTAGGTAATGGAAAAATCTGATCACCGAGTTTTTTCTTCAAACACGAGACATGAAAAATAGGATGTATCTTTGAGGAGGAAGGCAAATCCAACTTATAAGCTACATACCCACCCTCTCAAAGATCTGAAATGGGCCATTATACCTAGGAGCCAACTTCATATTGTGTCTCATGGCTACAAATTTCTGTCTATAAGGTTGCAACTTGAGAAAGACCCAATCACCCACTACAAAAACCCTCTCAAATCTTCTTCTATCAGCAAACAACTTCGTTCTCTTTTCAGCCTTTTTCAAATTCTCCTTTAAAAGTGACAGCATCTCATCTCTAGACTTCAATTGTTGATCCACTGCTGTACTAGTAGTAGTACTTGGAATATATGTCAACAACTTGGGAGGAGGGAACCCATATAAAGCCTAAAATGGTGAAAATCCAGTAGATGAACGCACAGTGGTGTTATAACACCATTCTGCCATAGGCAGCCAGCCACGCACACCAACTCTTTGGCTTAGATCCCACATAAGATCTCAAGTATCCTTCCACACACTTATTTAATGCCTCAGCTTGACTATCGGGTTGAGGATGATAAGCTGAGCTATAAGCCAAAGTAGTCCCTTGCATCTTGAACAACTCTCTCTAAAATAAACTGGTAAAAACCACATCCCTGTCAGACGTGATTGTTTTAGGCAATCCATGGAGTATGAATACACTATTAAAGAAAATCTCAGCCACCCTATTGGCTATATAAGGATGAGCTATTGGAAAGAAATGGCCAAATGTAGTTAATCTGTCCACGACAGTTAGAATCACTGACATACCTCCTGAGCTTGGAAGGCCCTCAATAAAATCCATTGCAATGTCAAGCCAAGGACTTTGAGGAATAGGAAAGGGTTGGAGTAACACTGCTGGTAGCATAGTTTCATGCTTATTCATTTGACAAATTTGGCATTCCTTCACCGACTTCCTGATGTCCTTCCCCATCCCTTGCCAGTAAAAGTCCATTCTATCATTTTGTAAAGTTTTGTGATACCCAAGATGGCCTGCTTGAGGACTATGATGAATATCTTTCAACAACTTTTGATGAAAGGGTGATGAAGAAACTAGCAGCAACTTCCCGTTTCTGAAAATGAGTCCTTGCTAAAGATAAAAGTTCTTAGAAACCTGCTTCCCTTGCTACAAGGCAACCAAAAGATTAGAGCCATCAATAGAAAATGCATAACTTTGCTTAAGCTCTTCTAACCACACAAGAGTGAGAAATGAAATAAGGGCCAATGTAGTTGACTTATCCTCTTTTTTTCTTGAAAATGTATCAACAACTTTATTGTCTCTACCTCTCTTGTACTTGACATTAAAATCATACGCCATGAGCTTTGAGATTCACTTCTGAGCCTTAGTAGCCACCCTTTGCTCCAATAAATGTTTCAATGCTTGTTGGTCAATTTCAATCTTGAATGTCTGACCTAACATATATGGCCTCCACTTCCCCACTCCACATACCAGTGCTAATAATTCTTTTTCATAAGTTGACAAGGACAGTGCCTTGCCCTTTAAAGCCTTGCATAAAAAGGCTATTGACTGGCTATTCTTTAAAACAGCTCCCAGCCTTACCCAAGAGGCATCACACTCAATTATAAATTCTTTAGAAAAGTCTGGTAACCTCAAGACAGGAGGCTTTGCAACAGCAACCTTCAATTGATTAAAGGCTTCTTCAGCTTCTACAGACCAAATAAAAGAATTCTTCTTCAATAACATTGTTAATGGGGCAGCAATGGACCTATAATTCTTAATGAATTTTCTATAGTAACCAGTAAGGTCTAAAAACCCTCTTAGTGCCTTTGTTTTTGGTATAGGCCAATCAAACACGGAAGAAATTTTGGTTGGGTCTGCCGTCACTCCACTTCCAGAAATAATATGCATAAGATAATGAACTTCAGTAACTACAAACTTGCATTTAGATCTTTTTGCAAATAAGGTCTGCTACTGTAAAACAGATAAGACTGTTTTCAAATTTGCAAGGTGTTCAACCAAATCTTGGCTATAAACCAAGATATCATTGAAAAATACTAACACAAACTTTTGAAGATAAGGCTTGAAGACATGGTTCATCAAATCTTGAAAAATGGCAGGTGAGTTGGTGAGCCCAAATGGCATTTGCAAGAACTCATAGTGGCCCTCATGAGTTTTAAATGTTGCTTTAGGAATGTCATCCTTCTTCACCCTTATTTGATGATAGCATGATCTGAGATCAAGCTTGGAAAAAATCTTAGCACCATAAAGTTCATCAAGCAGCTCATCAATGACAGGAATTGGAAACTTGTCTTTGATAGTTGCTTGATTGAGTGCTCGATAATCCATACACATCCTCCAAGTTCCATCAGCTTTTTTCACAAGTAGAACTGGAGATGAAAATGGGCTTTGACTAGGCCTTATAACCCTATTCTTCAACAAGTCTTGCACAATCTTTTCTATCCTGATTTCTGGTAGTAAGGATATCTATAAGGTCATGTGACTACCTTCTCGTAATTAAAAAATAAAAATAAAAATAAGGCCTTATTGAAATTGGTGCAATGCCTTCCTTTAATACAATCTGGTGATCAAAGCCTCTAATTGGTGGCAACCCCACTGGTTCATCAAATACTGACCCAAACTGCTGCAACACTTCCTCTACTTCAGCTTGCAACTCGACTTTTTCCAACCTTGGTTCAACTACCACCAATTCCAATAACCACCCTTGCTTCCTAATAAAAAAGGACTTCAACAAATTAGTCCTAACTTCCTAATCTGCCACATCATAATTAATACCTTGCAATGACATCTTCCTTCCCTTAACCCCAAACGGCCTAGACATATTAGTTAAATCTCATTGGATGAGACCCAATGTTTTCAGCCACCGAACTCCCAATACAATGTCACAGCCCACAAGGGTGAGGATATGAAAAGGAACCATGAATTTAGTACCTTGAATACTTATCAGTTCTTCACATTTACCCTGACTAAATATTTTGGTTCCATTTGCCACCTTAACTTGTAGACCACCATCTTCTATCACCTTCAATTTTGCAGATTCCACCACCAATAGATCCTGGAAGTTGTGAGTGCTTCTTGAGTCCACAAAAATTTCAACAAACATTGAGTCAATCTTCCCTAACAACTTCATAGCATTACTATTAGTACATCCTGAAATAGCATGTATTGAGACCTCAAGCTCCTTAAATCCCTTCTTCTCTCCTTCTTCAGATTCTGGCAGCAACTCCTTTTCAATATTGTCAACTACCTCTAGCTCAACACTACTTTCCCCATGCAAAAAATACACTCTCGAGGTCTTGCAAATGTGATTAGGATTCTATTTCTCATCACAATGATAATAAATTCCCTTCTTTCTTTTTTCATCCATCTGAGTAGAAGTAATCTTTCTCACAAGAACCATGCTTTTTTACCCTTTAGTATTTAGATCACCCCTATGGTCAACAGGCCACTTAGTAGCATAATGCCCATTGTCTCCAAGATTTCCTCGAGGATAACACATATTCCTCCTACATCTTGGCCAAGCCAAAAGCAAACCCAAGATTCAGTGGATTAAACATCTTCATAGGCAGTCTTATCTCATCTTTTAATCCACTGACAAAGCAACTAAGCTTTATGTCTTTCAGACAAGCCTTTCAACCTATTTGACAAAACCTTCAAATTGAGATTTATACAAACTAACAAAAGTAGTTTGCTTTAGTCTAGTTAATGCCTCCATAGGATCATCATAAGTAGATGGCCCAAATCTGACTTGCATTGCCACGACCAAAGATTCCCAAGAATTGAATTGCCCAAAGTCCAAAGCATCTTGGTACCAGACCAATGCCTCTCCCTCCATATGTTGTGAAGTCACCATTAATTTTTGATGGAATGGTACTTGATAAAAATCAAAGTTTTGATTGGCCTAAAAGATCCATCCCGCAGGATCTTTACCAGCAAATCTTTGAAAATCTAATTGAAAATTCCTCTGAAACACAACCCTATCATCTTGACCTCTAGGCTCATTAGAAACCTCTCTATCTCTACAAGAGTTCTCATTAATAGATTCAACTAAAGAATGCAACATGTTAGAGAATTGGTCTAACCTTTCTGCCATACCATTGATGGCTTGCTGATGATGCTCCTACTGTTTCTGAACCATTTCTTGCTTTTTTGATACCCTTCTTGTTGACCCTTTATGGCGCCACGAGTACCATCTGCCATCATAATCTCCCCAAGATCGACTACTACCGATACCACTTGTAAGGTTCTTTCTAGAACCACACTGCTAGTCACTCAGAATTACACAGAGAAAGCCAACAATTCACACACAGAAAGAACTCACAGACTGAATGAGCAAGATTCAATGGTGAACCTTGCAAAGAATCTCTGAGGGATTCTCAACCTCCAAAAATGATCTCACTTAAAATCTTTGATGCCAATTTACATGATCACTCCTACTTTTATGCATGCAGTTGTGAAGAAGAAAAACAGTGTAATGTTTTAATATTCAAAATGCAAGCTACAAAGAGTTAAACACAATGCATGAATTACAACAAATGACAAAATGCACCGTTTCACTTATTCCTTACAATAGACCAATACGCACCGTTTCACTTAAAGGCTTCATTTTGTTACTTCTGTTATTTCCATTCCATTAATTCTGTTATTCCACCTTTTGCAATTCCATTCTACAAATCACTTCATTCCTTAGCCTTCAACCTCTTCACGCCTTACCCACAGCACCCGTGACAAAGTCTGCTAAAAATCAAGTTCTACCAAGATAAACCAAAACCTAAATTTGAAGAGAAAATCAGTTAACAATTTGGTAGGAAAAAAAGAGACAAAGGAATTTTTGGAAGCCAATGCACTTCATTGAAATAGTATAGTAGGACAAGTTGTGTCTTTCTATTATTTCAATTGATGATTAATAAGGTTTCACCTTTCATTTACAATGTTGCCAAAAGTTTCAAATTGTTTCATCATTATGAGATCTCTTCATTCAAAGGCATAAGAGAAGAGTTGGTTTTTCAGTGGTAATAATCATGTGAAGAAACAATTCCAAATTTATTTGCGAGAAGGAACATAATCCAAATGTAATTTCATATAGAACTTTTCTGCATTCTCTATTTTTTTGGATGGACTTCTATACATTCCATTGTGGTTGCAACTTATTTCTAATGGAGATGAAAGAAGTTAATAATGATAGAGTCTATTCAACTATTATCAGATGAAATAAGTCAAGTAATGCCATGGCACTCCATCAATTTCATAAAATAGAAACAAGGGATGTTTTCTAATGTGATGTGCTTCCAATGCCAATAAAAAGTAACCCATCCAATGGTATTTAACATCCAGAAAACGGCCAAATAAAATGCGTCCCAAGCCGAAATATCACAAGTACCGCCTCATCCCGGACCATCGCAAGGAAAACTATAACCAAAATCCTTTTTATCTGGCATTAACTTGGAGCCACGTGCATCTAAAGCATCTTTTACTAAGATCAATGTAGTTGTATGTAAACCTAGAGCAATAGCATGATGAACCAAGAAGTCTCCAGGCCCTATTGTTAAGAATAGTGAATTACTATTTTCATTAATTGCATTTAACCAACCAGGCAACCATATGCTTCGACCCGCATTGAACGCTGGACTGTTCATTGAAGATAAAAGGTCGGGATGACAAGAAGGGCCTAGAGATGGGGGTGGAGAAGGGTCGGGATGACAAGAAGGGCCTGGGAAATGAATACAATCCCAGCGAACTACCATTTATTCTAATCGTGACCCGACTGACCTAGTGGATAAATTAGGAATATAGAAACAAAAACAACAATTGGAACAGAGAATGCGATTGCATTATAAGGTCGCAATTGAACAGATCGAGCAAGTTCAAATTGACGTAACTTGAAACCTATTAGTCCAAAAGCACCATGGAGAGCAACAAAAGTCCACAAACTCCTAAGGAAAAGAGACATAGGAGGGCTAAAGAGAGAGCCAAAAAAGGATCTTTCGTGTATAATCCTGCATAATCTTGAATGTCTTTGTAGAATGCCTATGTGGAGAGACCGCACCCAAACCAGACCATCAAGTATAAGACTTTGGGCGTCACCGAGTGCACAGTGGAACTAGGAGTAGGGCACAGTGGAACTAGGAATAGCAGTAGGATAGAGATTCCTTCGTCGGGAGAGCTGGCACTAACTAATAAAGAAAGGATGGTACCCTTATAGGTTGACGCCACAAATTCCACCCCTAAAAACCATATTTTGATTAAGCCTCAACTATATCAACTGTACTTAAACTGTTAGATAATCATAGTCGGTGATAACATCACTGTTACCATCGCTATTACAGAACCGTACTTTCTCTCAATAGATGGGCTAGCAGAAGCAGGAGAGCTCAAGGGTTCCTTAGATGCATTTACAGGCAGGGGAATTGGAATAATTGTTTTGCCTTCCCGGCTGGGCTTCGAATGGAGGTTATTGGCAAGCATTCATCGAGATGTTTTATTATTTTCTATGTAAATAAATTCGCTCAAAAAGGACTCCAGAAGATGTTAATCCCATTCCTCTCACTTTCAGCGGACAGACCGATCAATGAGTACGTGTGACACCAACTTTTGAATCTGTACACCTCTCCCTTTCATCCTCCCATAATTAGTAGTGGCCCTTTTCAAGCAAAACACGGGTTTGGGCGACCTCTATTTCCAACTGGCGAAAGGCAGGTTGGGAGCTGGGAAGAATAAGAATCTTGCAAGAGGTGCCATCTTGACCTGGAGGAGGTGATGCGGAAGCTGTTTGCTGACTTATACTCAATTGAAGGGTCAAGTCTTAATCAAATAGTTCAGTTGTTGCGCCCCTAGTAAAGTTCGAACCGTTTCCTGGATTAGTGTAAGATAGAAATATGTCTATCTAATCTTAACAAAATGAATGAATCAATGAATGAAAGTGTAAGAAATGAAGTTTAATTCCCCTTTCTGGTCTGCCAAACCAATCATTCCAAAACGGTCCTATACCTCGTATTATTTCTATTCTACCTATCCTATTTAGTTTATTATTTTAAAAAAAGGATAAAGGCCCAGCAGAAATTACTTGTTTTTCGAGACCCCGCTATAAGTTCTATCCATATATGTTCTGATCGCCAATTCATACTAGATCTAGTTGCATTTTATTGAAATTGAGAGAATAACCCAAATGAATTTTACTTTTTTTGTGTGTTTCCGAAGTAACTCTCATCAACTAGCACTATTCCGATGTGAACTTTTAGGAGTAATTCATCGAATTGCTTAGATCTAAAATAATAAGATCCACTTCATATGATTCCTAAAGATTTCATTTCAATTGGAATTTGGTTATTCACCATGTACGAGGATCCCCGCTGAGCATCCATGGCTGAATGGTTAAAGCGCCCAACTTATAATTGGCGAATTCATAAGTTCAATTCCTACTGGATGCATAGATATTTGTAATCAGTCATTTATCACTTCACTCAGGGTAGGAACAATAGGATTTTATTGCTATAAATATGGATTATTGAAAAGAATAAAACATGTATTTGGATATTTCCCTTCAACCCCACAAAATTGTATTATTTCTTTGACACTAATGGTTGAAATAAATAATGCTCCCAAGAAGCTCGATACGATAGTTCCAATTATTCCTCTGATTGGATCATTGGCTAAAGCAAAATTTTGTAACGCATTAGGGCATCCCATTAGTAAGCTGACTCAGGCCGATTTATCGGATTTTGATATTCTCAATCGATTTCTGCGTATATGCAGAAATCTTTCTCCAAATTATAGAAATGGAAATCGGGAATAGAATTCATTATAGGACTTACTCTTTTATAAGATACCATGCCGCTACTCGGACTCGAACCGAGATGCTCTAGCACTGCTTCCTAAGAGCAGCGTGTCTATCGATTTTTTTCATCGAGATTGGGTTGGTGTTCAGTGTACCTTAGTACAAGATCGAAAAGAATGCATTGGATGGATGCCCAGGATGACAAGAATGCATTGGTGTTCAGTGTAACTTAGTACAAGATAAAAAAAGAAAACACACTTGGATCACATTTTGATGTCCTATTAGAAGGGAAATTGGATCGCAAGCAAAAAAGACGAGAAAACACATTGATATGACGGTGCGAGCCGGGGGTTTGCACAGTTGAGTCTCGTGGGCCTGTTCCAGATTTTGATCAGAAGGCAAGGCTGCGAGCGAAAAAAGGAATTGGATCACGAGAAATGGGTCATTTTACTACAAGTCCATTCAATGCGGTTTCTAATCATTCAATTGGGCTACCCCTACCTAAAAAAAGGGAGAAAAGACTGACACTTCAATTAGCGGATGACAAGAGATGTCGGATTTCTTTGAGGAAGCCGGATAAATAGGTACCCGAAGATAGCAAACGAACTCGCCACGCGTTCCCCCAGTAGCATCCTTCCGTCTCGTGTCTGGTCGGCAGTCCACTAGCTTCTGAGCATGCGTGAATCCCCGTCGAAAAGGGGATTCCTCTGCATGAAGGGAAATCAATTGCGTCTCGACAACCACCTTACCCGGGGATTGTCAACTCTCCCAACAACCCATAATGCCACGACTTTCATCTAAGGAAGTAGCTTTCCTCTTTTTATGCAGCTCCCCTTCCTGGGAGTGTGACGCCCTGACTCCCACGTACAAAAAGTCTCGAGAATCGTGACGTCAGGATGATGACAACACGGTCACACATCCCAACGACAAGTGTCAAGTGTGTGCAACAAAATAAACAGTGCACAAATAAAATACACAGCGGAAAGTAATTAAGTCAACTAGTACCAGAATTTTAGTTAAATACAAATATCCAAAATACAAATCTCATAAAAACAAAGCCAAAGTCCCAAATAATAAAAATACAAGTCTGAAAATAAAACACAGCACAAGTGATCTCAGATCACTCCTCCGGCGGAGCCAAATCCTCAGGCTCGACATCTGCATTAACAACCACATAATCTGCAGTACCATGAAATGGTACCGCAGGTAAGTTATAACCTAACCAATCCTGAAATAAAAAACACATTTAAGCATCTAATCATGCATGCCCATGATGCAGTATGCAAGAAATCCAACACACGCCAAAAATCACATTTGGCCCAAAAATATTTCTAATAAAACATTTCTACCATTTTTCCAAAAAATGGCCCAAAAATCAATATCTATCATTTTTCTAGAAAATGACATAAAATCAACTCACGCTATTTTCCCAAAAAATAGCCATTTCCAATTATCCATTAATCCATATGCACCATGGCCTCCCCTATGGACCATCCGCACGTCCTGGCTACTTTACGAGCGATGCCCAGTTCCGTACCCGGTGCGTTCGTGGCCAGGTCATCCTCTAGCCCTCGCCAGCAGAAGGGCCACGGAGTCGGCACGTCCAACGTCCGATCCCGTTGTCGCCCGGCGACAACTCAGGGGACGTCACTCAGTATATTCCGCTCCCGAGTGACCAGAGGAGCTCCACTGAAATAATGTCCCATCTCGGCTTGGGGTCGTGATACACACGCACCCACAAATCCAATCCACATGAAAACTCAGTTTTCAAAATAACCACATGAACATGAATGCAATACACGAAAATCCAGTTTTCAATTTACAAACATGATCATGCGTGCATATGTAATGTACCAAACCACAACAATAAACCTCAATAACCAATTTCAGATCACAATATAACCGCTATCGAACAATCCAATCATAATAATCAACACCACAATATAATCAACATCCAACAACCCAATCACAATAATCAATACCACAAATACTCCGTACTCAACCATCCACCCCCGAACTCCTCGAACTCAGTCCGGAACCAACCAGAACACAGTAAAAACAATTAGTGCAAAAATATATTTAAATCTCAAAAAATTATTTAGGAAATACTTACAGCGCTATAAAAATATTTTTGGAGGATCACGGAGCACTGAAATCACCAAAACACTGTGGCTGAAATACACAGTGAACCCAAAAACACACGAGGTCAAATGAAGACTTGGGAACGGTAGGGTAGGGCCTATAGGAGGTGGTGAAGCTAGTGGTGGTGGCCTTAGGCCGTGGGTGGCGGAGGAAATGGGTGTTTAAGGCCGGAAAGCTCGAATCGGAAATGGAGTTCGATGGGACAGCTCCGGCGATGGATCGGGGCCGGGTTTGGGTCTAAAAAATTGCTAGTGGGCCGATGAAGAGGTGGTGAAGAGATGGTGGCCAATGGTGGTCGGATGGGGGCGGAACGGTGAAATGAAGCTCACGGCTTCGCATGGCTCACGGCGGCTAACGGCGGCGTTAGCCGGCCTGAAATTTGGAGGGATGACTCACCGGCAGCTGGGGAAGCTGATGGTGCCGGCGGTGAGAGCCACGGACGGCTGACGGCGGTGCTGCGTGGAAGAGACCGGTTCGACGTGAGGGAAAGGAGAGAGAGTGTATCGGGCTGGCACGCGGGAGAAGAGGAATAAACCGGAAGAAAGAAGAAAAAAGAAAAGAAAAGGAAAGAGAAAAGAAAAAGAGGGAAAAAGAGAGATCCAGTCTTTTCATCTTGGGTCCCGAAAAAATCCAACGAAGAGAATTTTAAAACTACTAAATAAAATAATCCAAACGCAGTGAAATATTTGAATAAAATAATAATTATTTTAAAACCCCAAAAATAAACCAAATTAAATTAAAGATCACTTTAAATGCAAAATAGTAAATAACATCAAGAAAGCACATAAAAATTAATTTTCACAACTTAAAATATTATAAAATAATATTTAAAACTCCCCAAAATTTTAAAACAAAACAATCAATCACTAAATAAATTAAATAAAGCCTTCATTAAAAATACATTAAAATCCAGAATGTTACAATTTCATGGTACTGCAGGCTATGTTGTTGTTAATACAGATGCCGAGTCTGAGGATTTGGCTCCGCCGGAAGAGTGATCTGGGATCACTTGTGCTGTGTTGTATTTTCAGGCTTGTATTTTTATTATTTGGGACTTAAGCTTTGTTTTTATGAGGTTTGTATTTTGGATATTGTATTTAACTAAAATTCTGGTACTGGTTGACTTATTTATTATCCGCTGCTTATTTTATTTGTGCACTGTTTATTTGTTGCACACACTTGACACTTGTCGTTGGGATGTGTGACCGTGTTGTCATCATTCTGACGTCACGATTCCCGAGACTTTTTGTACGTGGGAGTCGGGGCGTCACAATGAGTCTTCTCGTTGTTGGAACCTCTTTTCTTGCTTGCATTTTTGGGTGGCCATGCAGGAGCTAGATAGGACTAAGCTAATTAGTAACATGATGATTGTTGGGAGTAAAATGAGTGTTTTAAGCATACTACTCACGAAACACATATTCTTTTATTATGTTGCAGTAGCACCTCCACTTCAAAAACTTCAATATTTTTTTTTCATCTATTTATAATCTATGAATTCTTTGTTATGTTGTTGCAGCCTCTCTACTTGTTTCAAGGGTGTTCGTGTTGCTGATATGCAATGTCTTCATTGCATTCTTCATCTTCTTTGGTTGATCATTCATCGAGTCAAGCTCCAAAATGTTTATGTGGGTTGATAGCACATCTCAAATTCTCAACACCCCAAGAAATCCAAGATGTGATTTTTTTTTCATATCCAAAGTACAATAAAGAGGTCAATACTAATTACTCTTATTGGTGTAATTTTAATTTCCTACATTGTTGAAGTAATTGTACTTTCCCACAATGATTTTTACAAGCTATTTTTTGTAGGAAAGACCATACTGCAACTACTTTTTTATGGGTAGATATTGAAGAAGGAAATGAAACATAAGTTGTCAAAGAAAGAGAACTCCTCCAAAAGAGAGAAGAAAAACTCCAAAAGAGAGAGGAATAACTCCAAAAGAGGGAGGAAGAAGTTGCAAGGGAAGATATCCAAAAAAGGGAGGCGGACATCCAAAATAGAGTGTTGGAACTTCTTAATGATCAGGATGAGTTTCAAGGGCAAACGAAAGATATTAGCTATGCATGCATGCTACTCTGCGTGTATTGGAGACTTTCAATTCTAATCTCATGTTATTGGATAGGATCAAGAATAATTGCAAATTAGAACACAATGTGTACCAAACTACGTAACTTTGTTAAGATTGTAATAGGTTTATGTGATGCCCCCAGACCCCGCTTGGGATTGGATGGAGACTGAAGCTTTGGGACATGTAACTCAAGGCTATACACCCCTCGTTCATGATAGTTAACATGCAATGTACATAACATGTCACTAGCAGTATGCAATAATCACAACTAAAAATGTTCAAGTCTAAGTAAAGATGGAGCAATTAAAGTATGGTACTAAAGAAATTAACTACAAAAATCCCAAAGTACTTGTTCAGAGGCTTCCAAAATAAAAAATGAGGGTTTTAAACCACAACCCTTAAAACCACGTTTACGAAATCCCTTAAAGGTCAAGGATGACATGTAAGCTAATCAATTTTCCAAATATAACATTCCTTCCGATCCAACAGTTCTCAGACTTCCTTGATACATTCAAGTAGTATTTTCAAGTTAATGACTGCATCTTCGAGACCATCTCCATCAACATGCTGAGCTCTAGAGGCTACATTACCCTTGTCCTAGCTAGAATTCTCGGTTCTAAGCTCCTTTTTAGTCCTTGGGGAGTTCGGACGTTTACGTTTCTCCATCATTATCATCTAGACCTGTCACAACTTCTACTAGACCGAGGGGAATGGTAGTGGAAACTACCATGGTGAGATTTTGAGAAATTTCAGCAAGTTAAGCCAATAACATACAAGAAGATAACCTAAGCATATAGAGGCAATCTAGGAGTATGAATGCATGAATAGGCAATCCAGGAGTATGAATGCATGGACATGAACTTGACCAAAAGCTTCTTTTGTTCCTGTATTCCTTTCAAAATCATTGACCAAATTTTCATGTAACAAAGTAACAAAATAGTCATGTAAAAGTATTGTTTTCAATTCATATTCATTACTTATAGCCATTTAATCCAATAACAATGTGGGTGGATACCTCAAGGCTCCCTGCTAGTTACCACATCACATACTCGATCCTCTTGACTGGGTGTGAGTACATCAGAGTCCATATAATACGACAGTTCACAATTTACCTTCACCGCATTTTCAATGTGTTCCACCTACTAGCGTTAGGTGCTACTTCGTTTTGGAATCCTTTAAAAAGAACCTATTCAAAGTCCGTTTATTGTACTTCGTCAACCCAAGAGTTACCATTCTAATTTAAACACTCCAAAGTGGGCAGAAGAGTTCCACTAGAATATTCCCACATCCTAGCATTTGGGGTTGTGACAAAAATCATTATTCTTTGTTTTCTTTTAATGCACAACTTGAAATGCATATGACATGTACTTGTGACAAAAAATTTGATGCATAACCTGAGAGCGTGTAACATGTGACCATGTGACTTTATGCAACAATATCATATTCTTATGCCATATATCAAGAGTGCATCACGTTTACAGCTTGAAAGAATTAGAACATGTAGAAACTTGTACCAGAAAATTAACATGCGGAAGCTCAACCAAGCATACAACATAACTCAGAATTGAAAGCATGTCATTTAAATCAATAAGCAGCATTTGAGCATAGCAAGTATGCTTGAGCCGAAACCAGAGCATGTGATAAGTAACAATTCCATAACCTAATTTGAACGACAAAATGCAAAGTTTACACACTACATAAGTATATTATCCAAGAATAAGTTAGAGGCTAACGTACAAAGCTTCAAAATATTATGTTCCAATGATCAAGCAAGCTAAAAATGTATGTTTCAATCATTAGACTTAACAAAATCAACAATACTACAAACCAAATGTGTGTCATGTTCTAGGGTTTAACCCTATTCGATTCTCAGGTTTCTTGACCCTTCCTCTACCTTGAGCTTCATAGGCTCATACATTGGGGAAAACCCTAGGCCGAATGGTGTTAATACTCCCCTTACTTGGTAAAACCTATAATGGTTTGATCCTGGTTACCCTAATAGTCGTTAGTGTGCGTGGTGTGTGTAAAAGGAGTACACTTTGTGTGTCCATCAACTCTTATAGTCGAAAGTGTAAGGATCTCTATCTAGAAGGAAGACCCTTCTTAGAAGCACTAGTGGTGTCGAGTGTCACCTAACTCTCTAAAAGGTTCCTTTTTTCCCACTGTTTTGCTATTGGTGGTTCGGGCTCCTTAAGAAGAAAACCCTAGACTCTTATACTCGACAAGATCAAGCATGATTGAACCAAATATTTCCATTATGCCCACAAACTCGTGACAAGGTCATGCATTCTTTACTCACCCAAGCCAAGCCTTCTTTAACCCAAAAACCCTTGTGAGTGCGTGTGTGTTCAAGAGAAGTGAGTGAGGTAGAAGTTTAAGAATTTCTCATCATGCAAATCCACCAAACGTGATGTCCAAATCTTTTTCCTATATTTGTGCGTCGAAGGCGTTTGGAAGGTAGGAAAAATGGTGTTTGGCTTGTTCTTCTTATGGTAGGCGAGATAGAGAGAGGCGAGAGATGTGAGATTTGAAAAATGGAACACATGACCTTTGGTTGTCTTTTGGTGGGGTGTAGGGCGCCGACCCCTTTAATGCACTCTTTAAATATTCTCCTCAATTCCCCACACACACTCTCTTCCACAATCCCTTCTGATTGTAAAAATCGAAAGGCCTTTGTGCATGGGCGCCATGTAGTGTGTTGCTTCCTCCCTTGGCCGAAACCCCCTTCTTTCTCTTCATCATTGCCTTCTCACTCGGAAATTTCAAAGGGCACCTCTAGCATGGATGACAAGTGGCAAGCTCCTTGCCCTAGCCGAAACCCTAAAGCCCTCTTCATATCTCTTTCGCGTCTAGATGCAATGAACCTAGGATTGAGTAAGGCATTGTTGCCGAATGGCATGCCATTCCCGAAATCCTCATTGTCCATTCATCAAAGATTCTTCTAGAAAATGCCTTGTGGGTAGTGTGTTCATTCCCCTAACTAAAATCCTAGAGATTTTCTAGAGGCTTGTGTCCTATCTCGTTGTTTCTATGTGTCTTTTACACTCCTTCATGATTGCATCTCTTAGAGATTCCCATGCATGAACATTAAAGGGTGGGTGGCGTGTGTCCGTTGGGTATCAAACTCACTTCTCTCTTCCCTTCTTCCATTTTTAAGTCTAGATACAATGAATCTTGGACGTGAGGTTGCATGTTGGCCAAGTGGCATGTTGGTTGGTGTAGTGGACGTGTGCCCTAAGTGAGCCGAAATCCTTGTATTTCCTCCATCATTTTTGCTTCTTCTAGAAGCTATCTTGCATGTTTGTCAAATGGCAAGTTTTTCGTCGAACCAAAATGCCTATTCCCAAGGTTCCAAATGATTGAAGCTTAGGAACCTAAAGGTCACTTTCTCCCAAACAACACCTCCCTCCATATTCAAAACCCTAATTGAATTTTTAAAACCCTAAACTTTCTAGTGACCAAGTCACACTAGCCCTTTGGGCCTCATTTTAGGCTTGGGCGCCTAACTCATTAGCAAAAAGGTGGGACCCTTGTCACTTCCTAAGTTCTAAGACTACAATATTAGAAGCAATAGGTGAGGACTTGACTAAGTTCGGGTTGTCACACTTTAGAACCTTTGTCATTATCGTAATCTTCAAACCTAGAAACTGTGTACTAAACTCTCATAATCTGTAATATTTAGTTAATATATTATTAAGCATTGTTATGTTTTCATCAGTTCGTATTGTTATGTTTTCAACAATTCGTATTGTTATGTTTATAATACTATTAGAATATCAATGATGGCAAATTGAACATGAGGAAAATGATGACAGCATATACTATCAGGATTTAGACAATTATAATGACCAATCTGGTTTACTCGAACAAGTTGCAAAATACAATGAGTTACAACAGTACACTGAATGCTTCATGATTCCATTGAGTTACATAGATGAAGTTACAAAATACATGAACCTATTCTTTTAACGTAGTAAAATATAGCAATCCACATAGTCTTCTCATCTCTCGACCATCATGAAAATCTGTTTAAACCAAACCTATGCAAATCTCATTACAAACAACAACCACCATGCAAAAGCGATCATCAATTCTCAAGAGGGCCATGATATTGAAAGTTAACTTGCAAATAGTTTGGAAAATTGTGTAAAAATCATGACTAAAAATCTGTTATTTGTTCAGCATAGAAACGAATCATGACTAAAAGAAAAGAGTAATAGTATATACCTCCGAAACAACACCTTGTTGTGTAACAGGCAATACTACCTCATCTGTTGGGTTGAATAAATCTTTTGGACGTGCGGTTGTCAACATTTGAATACATAAACAAATTAAATAAGAAAAAAAAATTAAAATTTTCCTATATAAAATCATAAACAAATCATCCCACATTTGTCCTCTGTCACTTGCTATCGGGCTGTTTATTTATGTTTGTGACCTGTTCATAACCTTCTCTATTATAGGTTGTCTCCTCTTTGATGGGGGCCTCCCTTTGCCTTTAACGACGTGAGGACTTAGTATTTTCTTTGAACTTCCAGTTTCGACATCAATAGAACTACCAGTATTTACAAGTGTCGGCTGAGGTTATGTTTTAGTGTAAATCAAATTCATGGCTTGTAACTTCTATGTCATATCTAGGGAATTATATTCACTTTTTGCTACATTTGTGGCTACTTTGTAGCATATATTTATCAAACTATAGTACCTACCAGCAGCTGGTTTAACACTCAAGTTATCGTAACTACTTTGAATAATAGCATATCTACGTTTAATGTCATTCCTCCACCTTTCTATAATGTACTTTTTCGACAATGATCGGACATCCCTTGTAGCAACAATTACAAGAATGTGCTTACATATAAGTTCTCTCATCTCAAATAGTCCACACATGCACTTAGCCTCGCACTTATCTTCATTGAAGTATGCCTGATAAATAACTCGTTTGATGCAGTCTTTAACTTGCCTCTGGTCATTAACTTGATATGTTGAAATCACCCCTTCCATTTTGATGAGAACACAATGAAAATAGATAATCCTTATTACTTCATATTGTACTTCCTTAAATTTAGACTTAGTGTACACTTCTTGAATTTTCTTCTCCACGGATAAATGGGATATACATGGGATTGTGTAGTTGAATGAGTAGGAAGTTTGTACCTTCTTTGCCAAGTTTAAGGTGTTGGCCTTGTCAATATAATTTCGTGCATTTTTCTCAATCAATGGAAGATTCTTGAATCCACCAGTCTCGACAACTAATGAGTTGAAACTTTTAGCCATACCTATAATTGTCATATCGTTAATGTCTAGCTACCTCTTTATAGAATCATCATTAGCCGGATTAAATTTAAAGAATCTTGCATTTTTTGGACTTAGCCCATTGTTATGTGCATTCTCAATATTAGTTATGAGCAAGACCCTACCAACCAAGATTGCATTAATCTTCGCCTTACAGTCAATCTTCGTTATCGGGCATGGTTTAGCAAGATTGGTAGTATGGTTCCTTACCTTATTACCACGAGCACAGCCAAATGTTACATATCTAACACTTCTATCATCTTCCTTCTTACTTCTTTGGGTCATTATGCCAAACCCAACTTGTTTCCCATATTGTTTATAGTAGTCAATGAGTTCTTACTTAGTTTTAAAAAACATTCCCAATATTGGCTCTAAAACCCCATCATCATCATTTTTCAGCATTGACTCTAATACTGGTACTTCTTCATCAGTATTCCCATAATACACAACTAAAGTAGTTGTAGTACTCTTATCTACATGTTTCTCTCCCAAACATTCATTCTCCTGCATGATATCGTAAAACAGAATATTAAGGAAGGTATAAACCCAACTTGACTATAAATTATGCTTGTTTAATATGTACATGAAATCAAATATTTATGGTCTACCAGTTGTTCAAGTAACTCATCTCTCACATTTGGGGTATTCAGATAAGTACTACTTTAAGAAGAAAATAGCAATCACCTAGTAAATGAGGTGGGTTCTGTCACCTCCTTAGAATTACTTGAATATCCCGAATAGGGAATTGGCAGTCCAAACGGATATGGAATTTGTGGTCCAAACAAGACTCCCTTCGGTTGCTATAGTTTATAATATGAAATCATAAATGTAATTTCGACACATCCCTTAGAACATAAACACTTCAAAAAATTAAAATCGACTAATGATTTTTAGCAAAATTATACATCAAACCAATAGCATGGTTATTGGATAAGACAAGAATACCTGAGTGCATGCAACAATGTTGGTAGGCGTTGCAGCAGTATTGGCAGATTGCATTAGTGTTGGTAGGTCTTGCAGACGTGCTTTCTTCTCCTTTTCCCATCCCCGTTGTACATAAAGAATACCTATTTAGAAAGGAAAACTAACATAAAAAATGAACTAGTGAACCATCTTGATATATTTAAAAAAGAATTAAATAATTTATAATGTTGTCCCTAAGTGTCCCATCATCCATCATATATTAAACCTGAAAATGGTTAACATCCTGCATGATGGATAAATTGCGATTCTATGCCATTCACTTAACACCAATGATTTGAGGAATAAGCGGCAATAGTAAGCGTGTTTTCTAAAATTAAGCATAATAGATAACTAAAACTTGCGTTGACAATTTGCCAATTAGTGATTGAATCTCCCTCAACATTGAATAGATTCAAGCTTTTGTTATGGACATAACAAGTATTAACATGAAATAATGTAAAGTAAACAATTGCAGAAGGATCTAAGATATGGTCATTTCTTATACATGGAGATGGACAGTATCATTGTTCTAAGTTTTTTTAAATGGAAAATTGTTCCTCTAAAATGAATATGATTTCCTAGTAAGTAGAATGCATAAAAATGATGCACTTACACAAAAGACGTAATCAAATTTCTATATGATAACAATGTAAACAAATAAGATTGTTGGATACCCAACAAAGAAAATCAAAGAAAGAATAGTAAGAGAAATTGCTTCAAAACCAACTAGCAAGAATGATTTTTCGAGTAAGGGAAAAACATACCAAAAAACACAGCAGCTTTATGCTCATGTTACAAGGCAAGGATAATAAATCAGTTATAAAATATCAAAACACGTGGTCGGGGGCAGAAAATGGTGGAGCATAAACTTAAGTCGACAGCGGCAGATAGAGCTTGAAGTAGATCGATTTCGGGAATACTCAAAACGAACATGACAATGAGAGAGTGGTTGAAGTTGATACACAAGCAAGTCAATGATGGTGGAGGACTTGACCCATGCTACTCCAACGGACAGGGATTGAAGAGACAAAGGAGAGAAATTTTTGAGTCTATTTTAGAAATAAAATTTCTCATTTTGATGGAGGATACTCATCAAGAGCATTATTGTAATTAAAATAAATTTTAGGGACAACAATATTGAGGTCTGCGTGGGCGGTCCCCGAATGGAGACTGTACGTAGAGTGTCAAAAGCAGAAGATGGACAGCGAGAAGTGGGAAGCATTAGGCTATTTTTAGGCTAGGACAGGAATGGGCTTAGTGATTATAGATGGATGTGTCCAGCCCCTGCTGGGTTATGGGCTATGGGCTATGGGCTCATTTATGCATTTTCTTTTCCTGTAAGGCCTTATATGCATTTAAAATTGTATCCTTTCTTCTGTTATTTGTAATTGCCATTCATTGGTCGATGCTTCGTGGAAATGGTTAGCTATGATTCACTAGCTATTAGTAAGCTCAATCCAAGGAAAGATTTCAACAATTATCTTGAATGCAATTTCCAGAATTCTCTTTCACTCTCCTGTTTCACTAGAGGTCACTCACCCTCTAAGAGAGAAACGAAACTCCATTACGCATTCCTTAAAACAAATTCTAGAACTCTTCTTTATAGCTTGTTACAATCTGGTATCAGAGATTTCGATCTCTAACTGTGAAAATGGTTGAGGGTACACACATGATTTAGTTGTAGGAAGGTTTGATCAATCTCACGAGGTCCATTGATTCACAATTCAAAACTAAGATTTTGGCTTTGAAACAACAATCAGACTTAATGATGTAATAGATGGCAGCATTGACAGCTGAGTTACAAAGGAAGAACCACCGCTCATCAAATGGGGAAGATTCAACATAGCACCATCAACGTCAGGAATCTTGGAAACCTACAGAAGGAGTAATGCCAAGGTCAGTACGTATTGACTTCCCAATTTTTAGTAGGGAAGAGTCCAATGGTTGGCTCTACAAAGCTAACAATTTCTTTGCATTTTACAATACCTTACCCCATCAGAAATTGAGGTTAGCCTCATTCCATATGGAAGGCTAGGCATTGATTTGGTTCAAGGACTTGGAAGAGTTTGGAAACTTGGGTAGTTGGGAAGAGTTCACCTAAGCTCTCTTAACTAGGTTTGGCCCTAGTTCATTTGATAATCCCATGGAGACCTTTACAAGGTTGAAACAAGTTGGAATAGTGGAGAAATATAAGTCTAAATTTGAGGCTCTCTGAAATAGGCTTAGAGGGTTGTCTAAATCGTACAAACCCAATTTCGTTTTTGGTGGTTTAAGGGATGACATGAGGCTACCCGTGAGGATGTTTAAGCTAGACAACTTGTTAACTGCCTACATTTTAGCAAAAAATCAAGAACACCTGGGGGTGATGAGGAGAAACTATAAGAGGATACTGCCCTTCACTGAACAGGGAACTTTGAAATACCAGCATTTTAATCATACCACAGCTCCAAAAGGGCCTTCAAAGCCCTTGATCCAAGTGCAAAAGATAAAGGAAAATAAGCCTTTGTTATTATTGTGATTCCAAGTGGAATCTTAGCCACAAATGCCCTAACCCCAAACTGTTCTTGATTGAGGAAGTAGAATAGGGGAGTGGGGAAGAAACTGACCCAATGGATGATACAATGGAGGAAGAATGTTTGAATCTTCAACTGAAAGGTAGCCAACCAGAAATCTCACTACATGCTTTAGTGGGATCCCAAATCCTAAGACTATGAGGATTAACTGGAAGGTGGGGAACTAAGTTGTGGTGGTACTTATAGATTTGAGCAGTATACATAATTTTCTAGATCCTTCAGTAGTAAGGAAGGGGAACATCTCAGTTCAAGGCAAGGAAATGGTGAAAGTCAAAGTGGCCAATGGGAGGAAATCTCTTGTGAAGGTAGGGGACCTAGGCTGAAATTTAAAATGCAAGGAGTTGAGTCACATGACCATTCTATAAACCTATTACCCAACACCCCACGTGTCAATGAGAGTACAGGTACTTTTACTTTCAGAAAGATGAAATAAAAAAAATGTCCAAGAATTGTTGAAAACAAGGGTGATTAAGCCAAGCCAAAGCCCCTATTCTTCCTCGATGTTGCTAGTAAGGAAGGTTGATGGCTCATGGAGAATGTGTATGGATTACTGGACACTCAACCAGGTCACTACGAAGGAAAAGTACCCAATTCTAGTGGTTGATGAGCTACTAGATGAGCTTAGTGGGGCTAAGGTCTTCTCAAAACTGGAGCTACGATCTGGTTACTACCAAATCAAGGCGAAAAAAGAAGATATCCCTAAAACGGCCTTTAAGACACATAAGAGCCATTACGAATTCTTAGTTATTCCCTTTGGGCTAACTAATGCCCTAAACTTTTCTAAGCCTAATGAATGAACTATTTAGACCTTATTCGAGGAGGTTTATTCTTTTTTTTTTTTTTTTACGACAATTTAGTGTACAAAAAGACATCAGAAGACCACTTGCAACATCCGAGGGTGACTTTGGAGACACTAAGACAACACTACTTGCTAGCTAAGGTTTCTAAATGCAAGTTTGAATGTGCTGAAATGGCTTATTTGGGCCATCTAATATTAGTGGGAGGGGTAAGTGCAGATCCTAAAAAGATTAAGGCAACGGAAGAGTGGCCTTTTCCTACTTCACTCAAGGGCTTCCTATGCCTACAGGATATTACAAAAAATTTATTAAGGGTTACGGGAGTATTGTTGGCCCTCTAACTGGTTTGCAAAGGAAGAATCAGTTTGTATGGATCCCAGAAGCTAAAGAGGCCTTTATTAAGTTGAAGGAATCAATCACAAAACCCCCTGTGTTAGCCCTGCCTGATCTCACCTAACCTTTTGTTATTGAATGTGATGCTTTGGAAAAGGCTATTGGGGTTGTGTTGATGCAGAAAAATAGGCCCATTATTTATTTTGGTCAGGGCCTTAAAGGGAGAGTACTAGTATGTCCACTTATGAGAAGGAATTGTACGCTTTAGTGGTTGCAATATAAAAGTGGAGACCTTATCTCACTAGGCAGGTTTTTACTATAGAGATAGATCACCAAAGTCTAAAATTCCTACTTGAGCAGAAGGAGAGAACACCCATATAGCAAAAATCGGTGTCCAAGTTGCTAGGGTATGACATAAGAGTGGAATACAAGAAGGGATGGAAAATTATGTTGTTGATGCCTTATCTAGGAAGGATGAGACTACTAAACAGGAACTAGGCTTGAGTATTTCAGCCCTATCTATCCTTACAACTAAATGGTGGGATGAAGTCAAGGAGGGGTATAGGCAGGACCCCTATGCAACCAGTTTACTTAAATAGTTTGAAGAAGGAAAGTTGCCTCAGAAATGTACAGCGAATGGGGGTCTATTCTACCACAAGTAGAGATTGTTTGTTGCTGAGCATGGGGAAGGCATAAAGTGTTACAGACACTGCACAGTGGGCCTTTGAGAGATCAATTTGGTTAGGATAAAACCCTCCACAGGGTGAAAGGGAGTTTTATTGGACTAGGTTGAGGTTAGACCTAAAGAAGTTTATAAGGGAATGTGGGGTGTGTTAAGGGTCAAAGCATATAAGCCAAGTGGGCTGCTGTAACCCTTCCCAATTCCCTCTCAACCATGGCTGCACATTACAATGGACTTTGTGGAAGAATTACCTAGATCCTAAGGGTTTAATAATGTGTGGGTGGTTGTGTATCGCCTCACTAAATATGCCCATTCCACACCTTTAGCTCACCCTTTCTCAGCTAAGATAGTGGCCTAACTTTTTTTCAAACAGATCTTAAGGCTACATGGCATGCCCCAATCTATTGTGTTAGACAGAGAAAGTATTTTCACAAGCTTATTCTGGTAGGAGCTTTTCAGAATACAAGGGGCTTAGCTTGCACTTAGCACCTCGTACCATCCTCAAACTGATGGTTAGAATGAGGCTATGAATAAGTGCCTAGAAAACTATCTAAGGTGCTTTGTGTGTGATCGGCCAAAGGCTTGGGCCCACTGGATCCCTTAGCAACGTTGTGGTATAACACCACATACCACTCATTTACACGCATCACTCCTTTTGAGGCCCTATACTGCTATGCCTCACCCAAACTCCTTCCTTATGTCCCCGGAAACACTAAAGTTGAAGCAGTAGAGAAGAGGATTTGAGATCAAGGGACCATATCCTACAGTTACAAAGGCATAACCTCAAGACAACCAAGGATTGAATGAAAAAAATATGCTAACCTTAAGAGAAAGGAGAAAACTTTTGAGGCTGGGGAGTGGGTCTATGTAAGGCTTCAACCCTACAGACAATGGCGCTAAAAACTTGTTCGCATAAAAATATATCTGCAAGTGCACAGAATCGTAACAAGTAGTAAATTGTTTTAATGAACATGGTTATTTAAATCACAGGGAATAGAATTAGTTCATAATAAAATAAAAAGAAAAAGAATAAAACTGGTGTTCTTCGTTGAAGTCGATTGATGAGGCATGCGGCTCTCGCCTTACCCTCCAGTTGTGCCTTTTCGAAAAAGCACTTCAAGAATAAATTCTGGAACTATAAAATCAGACTCAGACTCTAAAATATAAAAACTCTTGACTCCGATTCAAAACTCTCCTATATTCTTCCCACAAGTCTAAATTAAATAGACGTGAAATTCAAATTTAAAAACAAGATAATTGCGGCTACAATCTAGCCTAAAGATAAATGTTAACATAAAAAAAATTATCCCAAGAATAACGAGATTATCTAAAATGGAAGATTCAGAGTGATATGTGACTTGAATTGTGGATTTAGGGAGGATTTGGTCGCCAACAGATTGATTGCGGAACTCGGATTTGGTAGTCAACAACTGATTGATCCTGATCGAGAGGAATTATCCCATCGAGTAGATGCCGTGTGAGCTGAATATAACTAGCGTGGAGGTCACAAATGAACGAGCGTAGACGTTACAAAGACCACACGACCCTCTCCTTGCCTATCGAGTGGAAAGACTCCCGACCGAGTTGAAAGACTCCTCTCGCCTTTTCTAGTTGTTACCCACGGTATCGTTTAGGTTGGTCTTTTAAGTTGGTTGTTTAGACTAGTCGCCCAATCTAACTGCCTAGAACCTTATCGCCAAATTTTCGTGCCTTCAGGCCGCGAGTTTCCTCGCCTACGGGACAAGGCTCCTTGCCCAAATCTCATCGACTCTCTTCAATTCTTGCTATCTCTCATTGGTCTGGATACATAGTCTCTTCTTTTGTACCAAAATACTCTCATTTTGCACCAAATATTCTCATTCATTCAAATCCAAAGAAATAAAAAAAAAATATGTAGAAATAAAATAAAATCAATAGTATTAAAGGAAAAATGATACTTTTCATAAATAAAAGGGTGATAAAAATCTCATAAAAATAACACTTATCAGTAGCCCATCGACAAAGCTTGAAGCTTTTCCTTAGGTTTTATTGGCCATTTCATATTATAGAAAAAAAATTGGGGAAGTAGCCTACAAATTAGAGCTACCCCTTCTTTCTCCATACATCCTGTGTTCCACATTTCATAGATCAAGAAAAAATAATGACAAAACATAGTGGTGCAAAAAACCCATTCCGAGCAGAGGAGAGAGAGAGAGGGAAAGTGAGGAAAGAGAAAAAAATACTATAATATAAAAATAAAATAAAATCATTATAATCTAAAATAAGAATAAACAAATTATTATAATATTTATCATTATTATAAAATCACTATAATATTTATGGGACTCACATATTTTTCAACCACATATCTAAAAGTCAACAACTCAATATATTTCATATATCCAAATAACTCAAAACACTTTTAATGGGACCTACAAACTCACTCCAATCTCTACTCACAACTATTCATAACACTTCTCAACATTTCTCGCTATCCAAATTAAGCATAAATCTAGCCAGTTGAAGTTGCTGACCAAATTATTGTTTAGCTATAAAATATTCTTCCAAGTCATCATGATCGAAGCCTACTCCACAAAACGTCTACTGGTGAAAACTGAAAACACAAAACGTCTTCTTCTTTGTACGCATTCTTTCTGTAGAAAAACCTTCCCTCTATAGATTTCTCTCATATTGTGCTATGAGGGACTTTGTCCTACTAAAAATCTTTGACTTTGATTGTTTTTAACAAGATGGTATTTTCTAGTTAATACTTTTGGTGAGAAATTTTATATGACTGTTGAAAAAATATGATAATTTGAAAAATATATCTGTTGAAAGAATATGATTATTGTAAAAAATAAAAATAAATAAAAAAATCGTTAAAAAACATATTCGTTGGAATAATATAAACGTTAAAAAATTAATTTGTACTTTTTAAATAACGAATAAATATTTTAATTATTATTATAATTAAAATAAATAAAAATTTTAAAATTAATATTTTAATATAATAGTGATAGATTTAAAAAATTTGTTATTTGATATTATTAAAAAGTGACTAATTAAATTTTAAAAAATAAATTTTCTAATCAAAATTTGGTCAAAAAATAGCTACGTCATACTAATGCTCTCACAGGGCCAATTTCTTCTTGATGTCAATTTATGTTCTTTATAGATCTTGTTTAGATTTAGAGATGAGTTGAAATAATTTCAGATTAGTTGAATAAAATATGTTAGAATATTACTTTTAATATTATTATTATTTTAAAATTTGAAAAAGTTGAATTGTTTATTATATTTTGTGTGAAAATTTAAAAAAATTATAATAATAAATTGAGATTAGTTTATGTGAATTTTGAATCCAAACGAAACCTAGTGATTTTGTACCGCCAAAGTGGGGTGTGACCGGAGTATTAAAAAAAAATGATAGAGTTACTACTCTCTTATTATCTACTTACTACTCTTTTTGTATTTGATTTTTTTTAATTTTTAATTTTATTTAATTATTAAAAAAGTAACTATTAATAAATTATATATATATTTTTAATTTTTTTTAATAATTAAAAATGTTAAAAAGATTCTTTAAAACAAAAAAATATACTATAAATAATAAATAAATAGTAAAAAGACACTAACCTATCCCTCCCGTTAAAAAACAGAATGAAGAGTAAAAATCTCGAAATTCTATTACCCATTCCTTAAAACAAAATTACAAATTCTAGACTCTTCTTCGCTGCTTGTTACATAGACGGATTCTGCTTTGCCTGTCCTCCAGTCCATGTCCTGTACATCGCCTCCCTTTTTTGCCTAAAATCTCAAGAACCAGAGCCAAAGAAAACTTTACCGGCTTCTATTCCTCATCCCACGCATCAATGGCTACCTCGTACCAGAAATATGAGATCAGAAGGAGAAATCCAGACCCCAAGATTTCAGCCCTCCTCGTCATCGACGTCCAGAACTACTTCTCCGCCATGGCCCAACCTATACTCCCTAACCTCCTCTCCACCATCCTCCTCTGCCGCCGCGCCTCGATCCCCGTCTTCTTCACGCGCCACTCCCACAAGTCCTCCGAAGACCACGGCATGCTCGAGGAGTGGTGGAACGGAGACCTCATCATCGACGGGACGTTGGAGGCGGAGCTCATGGCGGAGCTGGACCGGAGGCCCGGCGACGTGGTGGTCGAGAAGAACACCTACAGCGCTTTCCGGGACACGAACCTGGATGGGCTACTGCGGGAGAGGGGCGTGGGGGAGGTGATCGTGACGGGGGTGATGACCAACCTGTGCTGCGAGACGACGGCGCGTGAGGCGTTCGTTAGAGGGTTTAGGGTTTTCTTCTCCACGGACGCGACAGCCACGTCCGACAAGGAGCTGCACCAGGCCACGTTGAAGAACATGGCGTATGGCTTCGCTTACTTGGTCGACTGCGAACGGCTTCGGGAGGGATTTCTTGGGAATCGATGAAATAAATTAAACCTCCATGTCTCTTTTCTTTTATCTATTTGTTGCCTATCTGTTGCTTTCCTTTCTGGTATTGAATGTACCCTTTGTATCGTCTCTGTATATTTTGTTTGTTTGTTTCCGAGTCTCGTGGAAGGAGTGTAGAACAATGTTAATATTAGGATTTGTATGGATTATGAATTTTGATAATTAATGTTACGTCAATATACTACGATTCATATCCTATTTATTTGTCTTGTCTTTATTTTTTAGAAAATAAACATCTTAAAATGTAATGTCATTTGTCCGAATGGGTTTGCTTCCCCTCTGTGTCGGTGGAGAAGTGAGATTTCCTTCTCTATATTTCGATTAGTCGGGTATGGAGTTTTGTTTGGTTGGTTATTGTTAACTCTGGCGTAGACAGTAGTGTGTTATCTCTTAGATTTAATTTTTTAGAAATTAACCGTTTAGACTAGACCTACTAGTTATGAAAAAATGTTGAGAAGCTATTAACGTTTGTAATTGGTTTGTCTTTAAGTTAACTTTATATGTCATTTTTAATAAATGGAATGTGATGCACTATTTTCAAAAAAAATATCCCATTTAAGTACCAAATATAACCGTCAATTCCATCACAATGAAGACTAACGTTGTTGGTCGGTTGGCACCAATGTGATTAGCTCTCTCCTCCATCTATAAATCTTTCCTTGGCTCTCCCTTACTAACTCCTTTGTATGTGAGTCTTTTGCAGAGACATGGTCCAAGATGGTGACAGCAATGATGGAGGTGGCAACAAAGGACCTAAGGAGGTGCAACCACACTCATTGAAGAAGCTTTTATTTAGGAAATATTTTGAAACGCTTTGTAAACTAGAAAATATATAAAATAATAAGAACAAATTAAAAATAGAGAATTCAGTGTTGAAGCATGTTGTGATGGACGATTTTCTTATAATAGATTTTGTCACCTTCAATTTTAAACATACATTAGACTTCTTGACAATCTTATAACAACGTTGGTTCTTGTTAATATTTTCGTCGGTGCATACAAAATGAGATTCTCGAACCTGGTATAAAATAGTCAAAGTCCAAAGAAAGAAAGATAAAAAGAAAGAGAAAGTATTTTTCTAATTTTTGTAGAGGATTTGAAGTTAATGAATTTGTTTGTGGGGTTTCCTATTTATAGAAAATGAAATGACATTTGTGAAAAGTGACAATTTGAATGAAATGATACTTATGAAAAGTCAATACTTATTTAAATGAAATGATACTTGTGAAAAGTCACATCAGATAAATGAAATTGTACTTGTGTAAAGTCACAACTTTAATAAATGAAATGGTATTTGTGAAAAGTCACAACTAAAATAAATGAATACTTTTGAGAAGTCACAACTTCTCAAATATTAGAAAATACATTGAAAATGTTTCTAATTCACCAAAGGACACAACCCTTTATTTGGTTGGTAAGCGGTTAAGACTCTTATCTCCAAGAGGAATACATTGGTTCAAGTTACCATGACATATTTTCATTTAAATCTAGACAACCGAACCGATACATTGAACAATGGTCATGGTTCACATTATTTTTTACTTTATATCAAATATTTTAATCACTTCAAAGTTTAAAAGCCGAAAATCTTCCATCTGATTAAAATATTTTAAAGGATAAAATAAAACTAAATTTTCTTTGGACTAAGAAATATGCATCAATAGAGATAGCTTGTGGTTTTGAACGTCTACCTAGTATTAGCGTGTTTCTATCTAAAAGATCCATGATGAACCAAGTCTTGAATCAGAATCTTTTAACTCAAGCTTCTTCAACCATATACATAGTGTGACATATATCAGGTTTCTATCAAAGTGGTGCATAAAGGTCATGCACTATATCTTTGATCATGAATGCTCTAGGGAATAGCCCAATTATCATAGACTGCGGCCTCACAGTCACACTCACATAGGTGAGTCCTCCAAAAGTACCTACAATTCAATACCTCGCCTTAGACTTGGACTCATTCAAAGCATTTCGTTTTTCATTTGCCATTGCATTTATAGCACTCACAACTTAGGGATTGACCTATTATAATATTTTAATAGTGCTATTCAATTACTCAAATAGTTTGTTCTTCCTATTGAACCTTCTTCTTGGGATCTCCTGTTATGAAGGTTGGGTTGTCACTACCAGTGACCTAATTAATGGGCTTCAATTTCATCTCCCTTGATGTACGTATAACTTTCAACTTTGCCAATCTTTTCATCAAAGGATCCGCTAGGTTATCTTTTGACTTTACATATTCCAAAGTTAGGTATCCATTCTTTATCAGGTATCTCATCGTAGAATGTCTGAAACTCAAATGTCTCCTCTTATGATTAAAGTATTTATTATTACGAACACTTATCACAGTCTGATTGTTATAAAGAACAGAAATAGCTGGCATTGATTTTTTAACTAGAGAAATTTCTGATAATAAATTATTAAATCACTCTACCTTATGTCCGGCAGTATCCAAGGCTATTAATTCAATATCCATAGTAGATCATGAAATCAAAGTTTGCTTGGAAGATCTCCAAGCCACAGTTGCTCCATCGAGAGTGAAAATATATCCACTCATTCCCTTACGATGTACTGTGTCAGTTATCCAACTAGCATCACCGTATGCTTCTAATACAGTGGGATACCGAGAATAATGGATACCATATGTCATGGTTCCTCTCAAATATTTAAGAATTTTGTCCAATGCCTTCCAATGAGAATCATCAGGCCTACTAGTATATTAGTTAAGTCTACTCACAACATATGATATATCAGGTCTAGTAGAATTAACAATATATAATAACGTACCAATTATTTGGGAATATCTCATTTGTGACATGGGATCTCCAAGATTCTTACTTAAATGCCAACAAGGATCAAGAGGAGTACTGATAGGTTTGCATTCGAATATCTTAAACTTTTTAAGAATCTTTTCAATATAATGAGATTGATTTATGCTAATACCATCACGAGATCTCATTAATTTAATATCAAGAATTACCTGTGCCTCTCTCATGTCTTTCATGTCAAAATTCTTAAATAAAAAGTTTTTAACATCAAGAACAATATCTATATTGGTACCAAAGATGAGAATATCATCAACATAAAGACATAGCATTACGCATGCACCATCAATTATTTTAGTGTATAAACACTTATCAGATTCATTTATCTTGAAATCATAAGATAAAATTATTTCATTAAACTTTTAGTACCATTATTTAGGGGCTTGCTTTAAACTATAAAGAGATTTAATAAGTTTACAAATTTTCTTTTCCTGTCCTGAAACCACAATCCCCTCTGGTTGATCCATGTATATCTCTTCTTCTAGATCGCCATTAAGAAATATGGTCTTTATATTCATTTGGTAGACCTCAAGTTTATGGATCGCAGCTAAAGCAATTAGAACATGTATTTTGGTTATTCTAGTAACAGGAGAATATGTATCAAAATAATCAATACCCTCTCTTTGTGTAAAGCCCTTTGCAACCAACCTAGTTTTAAATTTATCAATCGTACCATCAGGTCTCAATTTCTTTTTAAAAATCTACTTACATCTAATGGTTTTACATCGAGGAGGAAGATCACATAAGTTCCAAGTGCCATTAGTTTTGAGAGATTCCATCTCATTATTTACTACTTCTTTTCAGAAAGTAGAATCAATGGAAAGCATGACATCCTTGCAAGTCAACGGGTCTTCCTCTATAGAATAAGTATAAAAATCATATCGAAATCCTTTTCCAAATTCATTTTTTAATCCAGATGCACTCTTAGGATTAGATATAATGGTATGTTGACTATTGGTGGAAGGAAAACTTACTATAAGTAAAGATCTTTCTAACTTATTGTTGAGAGGAAATAGATCTTCAAAGAATGTTGCATCCCTAAACTCCATGATAGTGTAGGTATCAATATCTTGGACTTCTAATTTGATAATCAAAAACCTATATGCAGAACTACATCTAGCATACCCAATGAATACTGCATCTACTCTGTTGGAATCTAACTTCTTTTTCTTAATTTTTGGAACATTAACCTTTGTAAGACAATCCCAAACTCTAAATAAATTAATATTGGATATTCTACCATTCCAGAATTCATACGGTGTCTTGTTAGATCCCTTAAATGGTACTTTATTTAAGATAAAATAAGAGGCAAATATTGCTTCCCCCACCATTGCTCAGGTAAGTCGAAACTAGAGAGCATGCATTTGACCATATCTACCAAGGTTGTATTTTTTCTTTCAGAAACACCATTGGATTGAGGAGAATATGAAGCGGTTTTCTCATGTATAATATCATTCTCCTCACAGTATTGAACCAATTGATTCGAGGAGTATTCACCTCCTCTATCAGACCAAGTAATTTTAATCTTTCTCTCCAATTGGTTTTCAACTTCAGTTTTATAGATAACAAATTTACTAAAATATTCATTTTTTGTTTTCATCAAGTAAACATACCAAAATTTGGACATATCGTCTATAAAAGTAATGAAGTATTTATTACCACATTTAGAGGATACACCATTTAACTAAAACCATCACTATGAATTAATTCAAGTAGCGATAAATTTCTTATAACATATTTAAATGACTTTCTACACTGTTTTGATTGAACACAGATTAAATATTTTTCATCCAAATCAACAGGAACTTTAGGAATAATTTCTAAATCCATCATTTTTTTTAACATTATGATAATTAACATAGCCTAATCTAGTATGCCATATTGAAGAAGAACATGTAGAAAATGCGAATTTATTATTAAAATCAAATTTGTCTACTACATTATTTTGAATATTTATTACAAACAAACCACCACTCACATAACCTTTCTCCATAAATGACTCATATTTAGTTACAATAACTTTATTAGATTGATATAATAATGTGTAGCCTACCCCACTAAGTAAAGATCTATTAATTAGGTTCCTCCTCGCCTCTGGTAGGTAAAATATTTCTTCTAAATGGAGAGTATTTCCAGTTGTTAATTTGAATTTAATTTTTCTTACTCCAAATACTTGTGCAGAGGTAAAGTTACCCATCGTCACTTTCATGCCGCTTGTATATTGATTTGTTGAAAAAATATTGCAGTTAGAAGTGACATGTACATTGACTCCTGCGTCTATTATCCAATCAGTAGCACTACAAGTCAAATAAACTTGGGGACTTATAGTTACATGTCATTCATCGGTTCCAACGAAGTCGGTCTCGGAAAGCATCGTATGAGACTGTGGGTTAGGCAATCTTGGTTGTTCATTGCCTTGATTTTTCCTCTTCTTATAGTGACAATTTTTGGCCAAGTGACCCGATTTGTTACAGTTACAAAAAATGGGTCTCTTATCATCTTTGTTGATATAAGACTTTAGTTTCAAATTATTCCTATAATTAGTTTTACCCTTATTGAATTTGGACTTCTGATGGAATGGGTTCTTTATGTTTTATGACATTCTACAATATTTGCTTTAGACTGGTAATCAGAAACCAATGGTGGGACATGATCATTTTCCAAGTGTTGTTCTTGGATTCTAATAGCAGAGATCAAAGTTTTCATGGTCATATCTTCAGTCTTATATTTAAGAGATAAGCCAAAATTCTTTCATGACGGAGGCAACTTATCTATTGTACAAGCAACTTGGAGACGCTCAGTAATATCCATTCCCCATTGGCCCAATTCATGGTAAATGATAGTTAACTCATAGACTTGCTCTACCAGATATTTGAAATCATTCATCTTAAAGCCAAGAAATTGGCTTGCGGTGTACTTATCTATTCTGACATCTTGTACACTATATTTCTTATCAAGAGCATTCCAAATATCTTTGGCAGATTTAATGTGTAGGTAAACATCAAAAAGTGTATCACTTAATGATTTAAAATCCTACATCTACACAAATTATCTTTTTCTGCATATGTTTGCAACTCAATAGTATGTATGAGCTCATGTAAATCATCAGAAGGAGGATCATTTTCAATAATAAAATATAATCTAAGCATTGTAAGAAAGATTTTCATTTTTGCTTGCCATCACTTAAAATTGACTCATTCAAATTTCTCGGGTGCAATAAGTTCGTTTGAAGTCATAATGGCAACCAATCAATTAAAACACACCTCTAGTTTAACAAAGAGCATTCTACTATAAGATTATTGGAAAATATTTTGAAACACTTTATAAACTAAAGAATATGTAATATACCAAGAACAAATTAGAAAGAGAGAATCCGGTGATGAGACACATTGTAATGGACACTTTCCTTAGAGTAGATTTTGCCGCCTTCAATTTAAAACATGCACTAGGCTTCTTGACAGTCTACTCTCAAAATACAACAACATCGGTTCCCGTTAATCTCCTCGTTGGTGCACATAAAAGAAGATTCTCAAACCCAATATAAAATAGCCAAAGCCCAAAGAAAAAAAAAAAAGAATGAGGAAGTGTTTCTCTAATTTTTGTAAAAAATTTGGAGTTAATGAATTTGTTGGTGGGGTTCCCTATTTATAGAGAATGAAATGACACTTGTGAAAAGTCATAACTTATTTAAATGAAATGATACTTATGAAAAATCACATCATATAAATAAAATAGTACTTGTGAAAAGTCACAACTTAAATAAATGAAATGATATTGGTAAAAAGTCACAACTAAAATGAAGGAGCACTTTTGAGAAGTCACAACTTCTCAAATATTAGAGAATACATTGAAAATGTTTCTAATTCACCAAAGAACACGACCCTTTGTTTGGTTGGTAAGTGGTTAAGACTCCTATCCTCAAGACGTATACATTGATTCAAGTTACTACGACATATTTTCATTTAAATCTAGACAACCGAACCGATATATTGAACAATGGTAATGGTTCACATTATTTTTTACTTTACATCAAATATTTTAATCATTTCAAAGGTTAAAAACCAACAACAACTACCGGGCATTCAATATTGCGTTAACAGTCCTCCCCCATGGCGTTTGTACTCTTTTCTTATACACATATCATTCTTTTACATGAAATGCAACTTCTACCACAGTTTAGCTTAAGCTTCTATCCCATTTCATTGTTGTAACTCTTAGTTAGGTATCGTTTGTTTTCACAATTATTCGTATCTCATCTCATCTAATCATTATAATTTTCTTAAATTCTCACATAAAATAAAATAAACAATTCAAAATTTTCAAATCTCAAAACAAAAATCATATTAAAAAAAGAGTAATTCTACATACAACCATGAAATGCGTAAACGCCGCATAATCATTTTGAAAAAGAGTGGGGTCCACTATTAAAAAATTAATTTTTTATGTGGGTCCTAGGTTTTATTTACTTTTTTCAAAGTGATTATGTGGCGGTTGCACAATTTGCGATTGCAAATATTTTTGCTCTTAAAAAAAATATATTCTAATAATATTTTTTTCAACTTTCAACTTTTATCTCAACTCATCTAATCTCATCTCGAAAACAAACGAGACTTAGGTTAGGTTTGGATAATGAGTTGAGATGAGATAAGTTGAGATGAAAGTTGAAAATTGAATAAAATATTATTAGAATATTATTTGTTAATATTATTATTGTTTTGATATTTGAAAAAGTTAAATTGTTTATTATATTTTGTGTGAAAAGTTTTAAAAATTATAATGATGAGATGAGAAGAGATGGGTTGAGATTAAGTGCAAATTTGGAGTCTTAGATGAGATACAAAATTCTCATCTGATCTTATTTCGTCTCATCCCATCTTATTTCTAAACTTAATTCAAATACAAAATTTTCAAACTAATCATTACAACTTTTTCAAATTTTTAAATAAAAAATAAAAAACAATTTCAACTTTTCAAATCCCCAAACAAAAATAATATTATAAAATTATATTATTACGATATTTTATTTTAATTTTATAATATTTTTTATTTAATATTTTCTATCTCATTTTTGAAAATTTAAAAAATACTCAACTCAAACTATCTCACTACTATTCACAAACTATCTTATTACTATTCACAAAATTTTCATCTCATCTCATTCTTTAAACAAGTTGTAACTCTCAATCCAAACTGAGCCTTAGGGTTGGTTTGAGAGGTGAGATGAGATGAGAATTTACAAATTTTTGTAAATAGTGTGAAGATGATATAAGTTGAAATTTTAGAGTTGGTTTTAAAAAAAATTTGTGGGTGTCAGAGTAAGATGTGTTTGGAAGTAAACTTGAGATAAGATTTTTCACTTTTTTTGGGAATGGAAGTAATGTCGTGGGTCCCACCGTCTGTCAATCATATGGCCTGTCGTGGGAAGAAATGTCGTGTACTCTTGAGGCATGTACATCTCTTTCCCCTCAACCCTTTAGTTCTTCAAGAGCCACATATCCCCACCCCTTCCCTCTTTAGTTGTATCGAAGGACTTCAACGACGGGCCTTCATCTTCGATGTGAATTTTTCCAACGCACGAAGTAGCAAAGTCGATGACGGGGTAAGTTCCCATTTACTTTGTGTCCTCTACTAAAAACAATCGAAATGCACAAGATTAGGGTTTCCTTTAAAGGTCTCGCATCTCCATTTCATTTTGTGATAGGGTTCGATTGACACTGACAATAGTGGGGATCTTATTTTTTGTTGAAAGTTGAAGATGCTGCTATTGTAGAGTTTTATATTTACTTGTTCTTGTGCTATTTTTCTACTTTGTGTGTTTCCAACTGCAACCATCTAAAATGAAACTGCTACATCTATATTCAACATTTTACTCGTAATTTTTTGGGAACATGATGCAACCTGAGCATTGATGTTGCTCTCTGTTGGGTTTTGGTTGCTATGCATGATGATCAATTGTGCCTCGGCTAATCTTCCACCATTTTACAAAATTTTGGCTCACATCGTTTTTACCCAATTCACATTTTTTGAAATATCGTTTTGAATGGCACTTCAAAATCTTTTGAGATTTTCATGCTTCTGATCTTCATTGATTTTGGGGGTTTATTGGAAATTCGCATGATGAAGACCTCATCATGCGTGTTTGGTGTTTTGGTCAAAACATTCTAGATAAAATTAGATGAGTTATAATGGTGGATTAATGCAAAGGGGCACGGGTCCACTTACTTTTGTGAATGCATCAATTTTGCATGAACATATATATACTTCTTCCTAATCTACCAATTGATCCATATATGAAGTGAATGAATTTAGTTATAGATTTGTCAATGCATTTTCATAGCATTACTGGCATACCCTTATACCGATATTTTGGTCACCCTGTTCATAATTAATTCTGGACAGACTGTGATATTCCACAAAACCCTTATACCGATATTGAGATTTATTTCTAGAAGAAACCTGAAATCTTGGACAGATAAGTGAAGTACTTTTTTTAAAAACATTTGCAAGAAATGTGGGCAGTGCACAACTTGCTTTAGACTGTTTATTTTTATGTTCTTTGCAAGAAATGTGGAAAGTAGTCTAGTGTTTATTTACTTTGTTGTTTTTACTTTCTTTGCAAGAATTATGGAAAGTAGAAGCAGTGTGTCCATAAACTGCCATTATCCTATGAGGGCAGAAGATGAGTTGGTGTTGGGATAAAGACCTATATGTTATTGTGGCATTCCCTCCAAACTGAGGACGTTGGCCAACCCCAAAAGTTTTGGTAGACGGTTTTTGAATTGTCGATATTATAAGGGGCAAAACTAGTGTGAATATTTCGAATGGGTGGATCTTGCAATGTCGCTACCAAATTGTTGTAAGTGTACCTTAGAATTAGCAGAACAAAGGAATGAAAGGATAGCAAATGAACATGCAACAATAGAAGACACAAAATTTCAAGCAATGAAGAAGAAGTACAAATGTGCCTTGATTGTGTCTTAGGTTTTATTTACTACATTATCATGTAGTTTTAAATTTTCTAAAGTTAATGATAATGTAAATCATTTAATGCTACTATAATCTGTCACCAAAGTTTCCTCCAAGTTGTATTTATATTTCAATTTTTGTCAAGTACTTGGGTTGTTGTCTGTTGTTACCAAAAAACCTTGTACAAGTAAAATATTGGTAGTGTACGAGATTCCAAAAATGCACTAATTTTTTTCTATATTCGATACCCAGCTATTGGATTGGTGATACATCTCCTTTACATGTTACCGTAACTTATAGACAATAATTTTAAGACAATAATAAATTTATAGACAATGAACCATTTTGGATGCTTGAAAAATTTATAGACAATATTAAATTTTAGGAAATCTCTTCTTGTATTATTTTTAAATTTTAAAAATAGACGCGGAGTAAAGACAAAGCAATTTCCTTTCAATTAACCTATACATAATTCATCCTCACCTAACATATTTCATACAGGTTTAAATGAGAAAACATGCATACCAAACCATATACATTCTTTAATGCAACAATAACCATCAAATAGTTTTTTGAACTACACATTTATTATCCGTTCTTATGTGCCCACATAAGAATCGTTGCCATAGCTCCAGCTGACTCGTGGGACATGTCAACCACTTTAGAGGTCTTGCCCACGTCCTTTTCTCCAGGCATATTTTCTTCATTAAACTAAAGCCCCAATGCAATCTGAATGAATTCATCATTCGGCATCACCATTTTAATAATGTTGTATAGTATACAACATGCGGTAATGACCCTTGGGGGTTTCCTGCAATGTAAGGATGGACCTGATCTCTGTCTGTTTGCCTAATCACAATCCTCCTTAGTTGATGTAGCGCCTGCATCATCGTCTTTACGTGACGGTTAATAGTTTCGCTTGAATGTTGGAAGCGGTCCCCAACGATGCGTTGACCTTATGCATGGCCAACAAGAAGGTAAAACATGCCTCCTAATTCCTCCATGGATACCTTCTCTGTAGGGTCCATAATTAATGACTGTCGTAAGAGTTCGCAAACATAACGGAATGCGGGCACTTCCATTTGAAACATTTCTTTGCAATGCCTAGGTTTTCCATTCAAAACTGCTTGAATATATTGATCCCCTTGTAGCCCAATATTGTGTTAGGGCATTTGAACCCGACCTGCCGACAATTAATGTGCCATCCACATCATTGAGATTATGTTCACCTCCTGCATTGCGGCTTCATCTCCACTCGAAAGATATGTCGTGATAAACTCGTCCTCCTCATTGGTATGAGACCTACTTGAGCATGTATCCTCCATCTCGTTGTTCGTCTCCATCGATGAGGCTTCCTCCGAACTACTATCATTGTCAAATTTGAATAACAAAATGCTTGCGCATTAAAAAAATGAATTATCAGATGTAAGGAAAACTACACACTCATGTTTATATGCAATATGGTGGAAAATTTTTGGAATAAACCGAAATGCATAATGTGAATAATGTCAGAAATTTGGAAAAAAAATTTTGACATTGAAAATGTTAACATACATGACAAACTAAAAGTCATTAGCTAAAGCCTGGTAGCTGTTTATGAAATGCAACAAACTAAAAAGACAATATTTAACACATGCATAAATGAAATCATAAGACTCCATCTCGGATAAATGGTTATCCTTGAAAGTGATAATCATAAAATCAACCAGTCCAACATATAGTCCCCCTGAAAATGCTTCCATTACTTGATTGATCATTGCAAACTCCAAGCCCACTGACTCTTGCGACTATCCAAGATCGACACAAATGACCTCTGCACTTTTGTGCTCAACAATCGGTCAAACGAATTTGCTCAAGATGTAGGAGAGGTTGTACTTCTTCCAGCAACTTCATACAATGCATTTAGAGATCAAACGTTCCATCAGACTCTATGTTAGTGTCCCCTTTATTGCGCTTCCTCGACCTGTTGGACTCCATCTCTTCCATCGTAGCCTCCCGCTTCGGCACTACGTTTAATAGCATCAAGGGTCTCGCTCATTTGCATTTGAAACCCTGCGTCTTGGATGGGCCTTCCCCTCTATTGTCTACAAGATCTACTGGCATAAGAGTTGGAGAAGGGTCTCGGTAATTGCAGGGGAACTCCGGATGGGCCCACATCATGATTAGTAATTGGTCGGCCACGATTTTGCATCTCCTCATCAAGCAAGCACTCATTGTCACCGTATGGGGCCGGATCAGTCAAAGCCCGATGCATTGTCCCAATGGCAATTGAACAACCAAATATTGCGCAAAGTTGTTCATACTTTGGACATCCCATCGTCTTGAAATGCTTCCATGATGATTTCACCTAAGATTGAAATTTTGATTAGATATAATGACAGAATGCTGAAAAAACCTCTAGGAGAAACATGCAACAGTTTATATCGTACCTGAAGGGCATTCGCCCAGTGTTCATCTCTAGCAACTGGGGCCTTCCTCACCAGGTCCCACCCCAAACCGGTTTGCTTCATCAGATTGGTAAATTCGCGTTGTCTTCGCTTTAGATGAGCAAGTTTGCCTTTAACTTAATCACAATTGAATTTTTTTGGGCCAACGAAAGACAACTTTTCAACAAGCCTCACATGATCACCATTTGTGATCCTCCCTCCCCTCAATCTATCCTTGAGGGTGTCTTCATACAACATGTCTATAAGCAAATCCTTGAAAATATAATCATTTCATAAGCTTCCATCATGGGTTGAATCGATCGTATCATTGTCCATATGGTTCTAATATACGCTCAAATGAGAACGATGACTGAACATGCAATGAGATGATATAGTAGATAGGGTTTTGTTCCAAAACAACATTATATTTGGATGACACAATGGCATGATATAGAAAAAAATTGGTAAATAATGACAACAATTGTGAAGGACCGATTCTAGAATGAATTGACAAATTAAAAAGTATGCTATGCGAAGAAATGTAAACAATTGAAAATGTTGAAAAAGGTTGTACTCAGACAAAAGACAGTCATACCTTTCGAGATGATGAACTGGATGTTGAGCGTAAGTAGTAACGCTACAACAAGAAATGATATAAGTTAGGCCTCTCCACCATTAAAAAACATAACAAAGTGTGCTCCCCAACAATTTGCATGATATAAGTTAGGCCTCCCAACAGTTTCCAGTTTTTAGGAAATAAAATATGAGAAGGTTTGAGTTAGATGGTTGCCAAAATTAATAACTCATCCAAGTTAAGTTATTTGCTTTCTTGAAAATGCTTCCATTCTAAAAAACAGTTTATATTCAGAGGAAGGGATGAAATGTGCATGTCAACAAAAAAGGGTTAACTTCCATGACTTTATAGATAACAAATTTCAGCAACCAAAGAATAGGACAGTGGAGAAAAATGTCTTTGCTCCAACACTTTAGCAACAGTCTAGGGGAGGAGCGTTTTGTATAATACTTTAACCAGGAAAGATAGAGAGATCAAGTATATGCTTTGATTTATAAGTTCTAACCAAAGATCTCCTCTGTCCATAAAAAGAAAACGATAATTGATTAATAAAGAAGAAAGTTTTTACATATTAAATTGTAAATGAGTTACAATTGCACTAATATTGTCAATCATAAAGGAAGAATGTCTCAAATTTTTAAAGGATATTGCAATTTAATAGATTGAATTGGAAGAAATTTCTGCAACGCAATTTAAAGAAACAAACATAAATACTAAATGAATATTAGGCTGGAAAGTGAACATAAATACTGTATACTACAAGGACTAATGACACCATGCCTAACTATATATAATAGAAAATCCTTAGGAAAATAATGGTGCATAGCACTTGAAAGTTGAAATTGCAAGCCCGGAACAAAGGTTTTGTTGGGAAAAAAGAAGAAGAAGAAGAAGAATAAGAAGTAAAGGCAACTAAGATATTGCCTCCCCTTTCAAAGATCCATATCTTCCTTCATTAGCTTGCTTCTTTTTCTTTCCATCCCAACCACTCACTCAATAATTGGATTAAGTTCAAGGTTTATAGTGATGATTGATTTATTTATAAATAGTAGGCATTACATCCTGTAAACTGGAACATATTCAGTGGAAGAAGTACAAAATGTTCAAACATTGTTATATGTGCATGTTATATGGCAAAGGTAAAAATCGTAGACAGAGGTAAAAATGTTCAATTGATCCATGTTCAAACATTGTTATATGTGCATGCTAAGCAGGAAAGGACATTATCATCCAACACATGATGAACTGCATATGCTATATTGTAGAGGTAAAACTCTTAGACAAGAAAGGACATCATCAAGTATGCGCATGTTATATGGTACAGGTAAAAATCTTAGACAGGAAAGATATATATCAACCATATCAAGAGCCACAGTCCGCTACTCATGTGAATCCAACAAATGAGATAGAAAACCTTTCCAATATTCGATCTTGAGAGGTGTACTACCAACTTGCTAATCCTAAACATATAATCACAGAAAAACAGATCCAAACAAAAAAAAAAGATATGTAGGAACCATCTCAATTGGAGAGTCGCAATCTAACATTCCAGATAAAACACGTTGTCAAGTATTAGAGGAGGAGCCTTTTGTACAAGTGGAGTAGGTGCACGGTATGAAATGAACAAAAATGCAATCCTAATAATTCCATGTTACCTTTGAAACCATATATATCTTCCAGTCAAGAGCCACATAGAAAAAGTATGCTAAGTAGGAAAGGATATGATCATCTGACTGGTGATCAACTACATATGCTAAGTATGTGCATTTTATATGGAAGAGACATAAATCTTAGCATGGAAAGATATATATATATATATATATATATATATATATATATATATATATATATATCAACCATTTTACCAAGAGCCACAGTCTGCTACTCAAGTGACATCCAACAATAACAACCCTAAACCACAAATTTGATACTGCTCCAGCCAACTACCATTTTACCAATTTTTCACAGAATCACAATCATAGATGCACAAACAAAAAACAATGAGAATATTGATGCAGGGAAAATCTCAAGTTCAGAGTCGCAATCTAAAGTTCATAGAAAAACAGATAGAAGAAACCATATACAAGTTCTGAAATTTAATGAAGAAGGTCCAAAAATTACAGCAGGAAAAATTAACATAAAACATAATGTAAATGCAACACCATGAATTGAATTAGGGGGCCTTTATAAAACCTGGTATGAGCGAGTCTTTGGAATCGTGGTCGTCGACTTATGAAGGCAACGACGAGCAGATTTGTGGATGGAGGTGCGAGGGTTGATTCACTTCATAGGGATGTCTTCTTGCCCATTGTTATCTGCTCTTTTATACACCATCTCTTTTATAAGAGACAATTGAGCTCTTCCCACGAGAAATCCCAGTCTAGCACCATTGCAAACCACACGAGGCCAGTTGAAAAATAGGGAGGTCAGTGAACTTTCCCATCACTGCACACAAACGACCTTTGCTTTAGGGCTACGGATTCGACTAGGTCAGGGTCAACATTAGCCAACTAAAGGGGTTGATCAGAGATTCACATGACAATCTAGTGCATGGGATAGAGGAAAGGATGAGTGTCAAGCACAGTACCTTCCAACGACGCCGTGAGCAAACGCAGATCTGCGTGGGTCAGTCCACTAGATGATCGATTGGAGCCCTTTGTGCGAAAATGGAGGTTTCCGAATCATATGACTTTCTCTATGGGTCTCAATGCAAAAACGGAGCTCATGTTGGAGATTTGAACCAACATTTGAAACCTGCAATTGATTCCGATGTCGCTGGAAACGGAGGAGAAATGAGGGGTTTCAATGGGGGACGATGGAAGTGTTGTGTGTTGTCTGTTAGAAGGAACTGTGGAGTAACGTTTAGAAGTAACGTTGGAGGGGATAGAAAATACTATAGACAGTCTGAGTTGTCCTTTCTGTGAATAGTGTAAAAAAATCAGGAGAGACTTCTGAAATTTCTGAGTTTTATTAGGATATGTGTGGGGGTTTTATCTTTATCTTTATCTCATTTTATTATTATAATTTTTTTAAATTTCTATAAAAAATATAATAAATAATTCTATTTTTTTAAATTTTAATACAATTTTTTCAAATTTTAATATTTTAAATTAATATTTTAAACTTTTATCTTAAAACTATTTTTAAAATTTTTAAAAATTTTCATCTTATCTCACCTACCAAACATAATCAAACTTTCCGTTTGGATGTGTATCTCATCTCATGGAGAGTTGAGCACCTTCCAAGAATCTGTTTGAGCCTTTTTTTTAAAAGTCACGCTTTGAGGTCTGAACATAAAGGGGAGAGAGAAGAGAGAGAATGAGAGTATAAAAGAGATAAGGGTATAAAAATTGCTAAAAGATTGATTTATCTCTAAGTATTATTAAGATCTTTTCTTATGTTTCTTTTCAATTAGGAAACGGCAATGGATAGATTTGAGAGGTGAGATGAGAATTTTGTATTTTATTTTAAATTTTAAAATGTTATTTTTTAGTTTTAAAATTTGAAAAAGTTAAATTGAAATTTGAAAAAGTTGTATTGGAATTTAAAAAAGTTAAATTGTTTATTATATTTTGTATGGAGATTTAAAAAAGTTGTAATGATGAGATGAGATGAGATGAGAATTTTGTGTGAGATGAAACTTCCAAACCTATCCTTAACTATTCTTGGAGTTTTACCTCTTATTCTTTTGTTGTTTCCATCTTTATTAATAGAATAATTCTACTGATCTTGATATCAATCTGGATTCACCATAAAATTGTCAACATGCATATTCTTTCTTAAGCATAATTTTGTGATAATTTAAGTCACAACTTGGATTAGGGGGAGGACTTATATTTATATCATAATGCAGCGGAAGCTGTTGTGTTGGGTTTCCAGCATTATCTTTTGACTCGGGGCATTACCACTTTGATTCCCAGCATGATCGTTCCTCAAATGGGTGGTGGTGATGCAAGGATTAAGCTACATTTTCTTTAATGTTGTTTAGTTCCTTTTTTGATTATTTTTATTCTAAGTGAGGTACTTTTGCCATCACAGACTGAGAAGGCAAGGGTGATTCAAACCTTGCTTTTTGTTTTAGGATTGAGCACACTCTTGCAGTCTTTGTTTGGGACTCAGCTCCCATCTGTGGCTGTGGGTTCATACTCATATATATACCCACAACTTCAATTGTACTAGTCAGGAGATATAATGTATACACAGATCCTCATGAGGTTCCTTAATCTTTATACTTATGCTTGACTTTATCTCTGTTACTTTTTTTGTAATTTTTATTCCTATTGATTAGTCTGACATTATGCTGGACTTATTGTCTGCCTTATGGGTGATTTTTTAGAGGTTCATAGAGACTATGAGAGGAATACAAGGTGCTCTGATTATTAATGCATGTTTCCAGATGGTTATTGGATTTTAAGGCATTTGAGGAATGCAGTAAGGTAAATTATAGAAAACTGAAAGTTTCATGAATGGCTGGGTTTGTGAATTGGTTTATATGCAAGTTATGCTAGCTATTTTGTGATCTTTCTCTAATTGTTGGTTTAGGTTCCTTATATCACTTTTACGGGATTTGGGCTTTATCATCTCGGTTTCCCTTTGGTAAATAGTTCTAAATCCTTCACTTTGCCTTTAAGTCTTAATGTTGATAATTACTTATCAAAAGCAAAAAGTCTTCATGTTTATAATTACTATCAAAACACGGTTTTCTTTATTTTGCTTCCAAATTTTAATTTGTTGTGCTTGTTGTCTTACATTGTAGCTTAATCGAGTAAACCTACTTGCAACCAATAGCTTTAACAGTAGTAGGACAAGGAACAACATCCCATGTGTGGTTGTCTTGAAGAGCCCGAAATTCTTCAGCCATCGCCTCATGCCAACATTCATGTTTAACAGCCTCGGAATAACCTGATAGAATGAGAATGGAAGACAAAATAGCATGGAGAAAGGTATGTGAAAAGCTATATTGATCAGGAGGATGAGTTGCTCTGGTCAAACATCGAGGAACTGTGTGGGAGTCGGGATCAGCTGTAGAAAAGACAGTTTGAGCAGGGTAGGATGATAGATCAGGCTCAGGAAGGGGCAAAGTTTGTCGTCATCTTTCATACATAAGTCCAGGTTTGAATCAATCAGGGGAAGGAGTCAAGTCATCAAAATGCGGCAAAACATGCATCTCAAGTAAAGACTCCACATGAGTAGAAAAGAATGACTGATTTTCAAAGAAACTAACATGACGAGAAGTATGAATTCAGTTAGAGCAGGGATCATAGCAGACATATCCTTTGTATGACACACTATAACCCATAAAAGCACACTAACAGATTGAGTAGATAATTTATGACGTTTATGGGATGACAAATGAACAAAACAAACACAACCAAAATTATGCATATCAAGATAATGAGGATGCTGATGATAAAAACGAAAGTAAGGAGTATCAAAATTCAAGACACTGGAAGGTAATCTATTAATTAAATAAACCACTATAGACAAGGCTTCAACCCAGAATTTAGGCGGAATAGAGGATTTAAGCAATAATGCACGTATAACATCCAACAAATTTCTATTTTTACGTTCAGCAACACCATTTTGCTGAGGTGTATAAGGACAAGAGCATTGAGAAATAATGCTTTTTTATTAGAGAAAATCATGAAACTCACGAGACATATATTCGTCACCTGAATTAGACCTTAAAGTTTTGATCCTTGAAGAAAATTGAGTCTCAACATAGGTAATGAATTGTTGAAAGATAGAGAAAACCTTGGATTTAGAACGTAGAAAATAAATTTAGGTATATTTGGTATAATCATCAATGAAAGTAATAAAGTATTTATAATTCACATGTAAAATAATAAGAGAAATTTTTCACACATCAGTATGAATCAAATCAAAAGTGTGGCGCCCCCAGACCTCGCTTGGGATTGGATGGTGACTGAAACACCGGGACATGTAACACAAGGCTACACACCCCTCATACATGACAAGTAATATGCTATGCACCTAAGTACAATAGCAATATACAATATCATAGCAGAGAAAAAATAATAAAAGTCAGTTATTCTAAGTAATGCGACAAGCAATTGCAAAGCATATGGTATCGTACTAACAAAATATTACCTACATTGTCCATAACCATAAATCTGTTTCATAAGATATAGTATCCCAAAATAACATATAATAGAGTTTAATCTCCCAAAACACAGGACTTCCTTAAAAATATTGTTTCTCAAAAACTGAGATCTAAACCATAAGTTCTTTCTTTTAAAATAACTAGGTTCTTTTTCTCTTCATGAGGGCTCAGATTTCACACGCTTCTCTAGAGTCTTATCTTTTTTTCGAATGTTATGTCGTCTGAATTCCGCAATAAATTCTAGTATTCCGAAAATCTCCCGATCAATGGCCTCGAGTCGCTCTAGGATGGAGGACTCAAGCCGACTTGTAACCATCTTAGGCACAATCCTCTCCAAAGGAGGAGGTGTTGTTCTCTTCCTCTTGGTCATTGGTTTCGTCTTCTACACCTATAACAACTTTTATCATCCAAGTTGGAGAATGGTAGTAAAAACTACCACAATGAGATTTCGAAAAATCTCAGCAAGTAATCACATAATATACAATAGTTAACACAAGCATACAAGAGGTATATCATGAAATTTGTGCACAGACATGTACTTGACACATGACTTGACCATTTTCGAAAGACGTGTAACAGAGATCTTAACATTTTCAGAAAACTTCTTTGGCTTTCTTTTTTATGTTGATCTTAATTAGAACTTTTCTTATCAGAACATATCACAAGATTTGCATCGAGTGATCCTTATCATATCACGAGATTTTCATCAAGTGATCCTTATCCTACGAGCTCTTACTGTTATTCATAGGGTGGACACAACATAGTTCTCCTTTTGCACTGCATGATCCTGCCAGTTACTACACCAACGACGGTCCGTACGTAGTGATGAATACGTCATAAACAGAGATTCATATTAATTCGACCTTACTTCATCGGGTTACATGCCTTATGCACCCACTAGCATTAGGTGCTTCCTTACTCTGGCATTCTTTAAAAGGAATCTATTTGAGGCTCGTCGACTATTCTTCGTCGACCCAGAGGTTACCACTCCATTCTTAAGCATTCTAGAATAGACAAAGGGGTTCCAATAGGACAATCCCCCGTCCTAGCACAAGGGGTCGTGATAAAACATTTAGACTCTTTTCTTTGAAAAACACTTTTTGAAAATACTTTTCCCCAAATTCATGTGACATGAGACTTTAGACATACGTGCTTACACTTGACATGTGACATATGGAATGCCATGCATGAAGTAACCAAGTATAACATGTTCAATTCATGGCATGATAATGTGAAACACATAAAACATCAAAACGCAAACATGGAGTCATGAGAACTTGCTTAGGCCGAAACACATAGGCACAAAAAATGAAGAATCATCGCTTAGACATGTTCCAAACTTCAAGCATATCCTATAGAAATCAAAGTATAGTGAAACAAAACATGAAATCATAGATTTTAGCTAAGGTCCAAAACTTTCATGATATATTCAAACCAAAACATCATGTTGCATAAACCTTCAACCTTAATCAAGTAAAAACCGAACCGTATAGGAGTATTTCATGGAATTTTCATTACTAATCTGAAGCATATAATTCCTTCCATATATTTACTCATGATCATATTAGTATAATCAAACTGACAATCAAGAGATAACAAACAAAGCAAATACAACAATGAAAGGATTTACACAAATATATACAAGTATTAACCAAGAGTAAGTTGAATGTATACTTATAAAAATCCACAAATAAAACAAATAGCAAGCTGCAAATCCAGATATAACTTGTTAGAAATAGGGTTCCAAAACCCTAATCCATATTCTTAAGTGTGTGAGGGTTTCTAGGGTAATCACTAAGGTTCATGAAATGCCAAACCAATTGGCTTCTGGGATTTTGAATCAAGAAACCCTTCAACTTCTTTGTGTCTTTGGCAAAAACTCAAACAAGAGTGAAAATTCATGAGTGTGGCCGAAAATATAGAGGATGAACTCCCCCCCCCCATCATTCGGTTTCAAAGGTTTTCTTAAAAACCCTAAGTCATTTTCTAAGAAAACGGGTAGAAAGTGTGTGTTCTATCATTCTCGAAATCTTACGAGATTTGAATCTTACTTTGGATTGAGAAAGTGACTTGTGGGTGAAACTAGGAGAAAAACCGATTCTTACCTTTCTTAGTCTTGAGGGTGCCGAAATCCTTTCTTGAAAAGGAATCCTCTTGTTTGGATGGAAAGCAAATATGAGAAAGAGTGAGAATCTTTAAGTGAACATGAGAGAGTTGTGTGGAGAGAGTGAGACTTCAAGCAATTTCTGAAAAATGGCAAGGGAAAAAGCCCAAAGGCGTGTACTCCCTCCTTTTTTATAGTAGTCTCCTTACTTTCCTCTTGGTTGCTTCCAAAAATCCTTACATGGATGACAAGTGACATAGGTTTCTTCTTCCCCTTTCTCCTTGGCCGAAAATGACTCTTAGAATTCCCATCATTGGATTTCATTGGGAAGACAAGAAGCTTGGGGTGGCGTGTTGGGTTTCTCTTCCCTTGGCCAAAACCTCCTTTTTTCCTTTTATGGCTTCCCTTTTTCTTAAGCAAGTGAATATCTCTTCAAAGGTACTTTTGTAAAACATCTCATGCCTCTTCCTTTTCTCAACAAGCAACCTTTGGCATGGGTGACAAGTGGCATTGGGCGTGTGCCATTGCCCTTGCCGTCCTCTCTTTCTTCCATTTCTCAACTTGATACTGCATCTTCTTAATGCTTCTTCCCTAGGTGACTTCTCATATGCCATTGGTTTTAGGATGGTCTAAGTGACAAGTGGCAAGTGAATGGGGTGCTTGGGAATGTGTTAGTCGAAACCCTAAGGACATATTTGTCCTTTGATATAAGAGTCCTTTCATCTAATCTTCTAGACGCTTAGTGCATGCTTGACACTTGGCAAAAACTGACCAAAATTCGAAATCCTTTGTGCCCCTATTCGATTTCCCATGCAGATTTTCTAGAAAGGCTCTATTTCTCTTCCCTAGGCCTCCATTCCCAAGAAATCTACCTTGGAACTTGAAATTGGACCAAGACAAAGGTCTAGGCGTGTGGGAAAATGGGCTACCCAAAAATCTCTTAGTCTTCCTAGATTCCTTTTATCCCTTGATTCTTCTAGAAGATTCCTAGCATGTTGACAAGTGGCAATTCCTCTAGGGTAGGCATGCAAGCCACTTATTGGTGCTTTCCTACACTTCTCTCTCCCCTTAACCCACTATCAAGTCTAGATTCATAGTGTACTACTTTTATGACACATGACACTAGTGACTAAGATTTGGGTCATGGGCCTAAAGCCATTGGGCCTACGTTTCTAAATAGGGCCGAAAATTACAAAGCATTCTAGGGCTACTCCTCTCTTGGGCTCAAGTTGTCAATTCAAAGACTCTAAGGCCTAAAATAGCTAGAGCTCCCAAAATACCATGGCAACTAAGATAAAATCTATGGGCCATGCTTTAGGCACGTTCGGGTCATTACAAAAAGACCGTTCAACATGACTACCATGAGAGGGAAATGAAAGGGACTTACTTTTACCTAATTTGCATGTGGAACAATCTCAATGGAAAGATGAGATGAAAATTGGTCTTTATTTTTCAACAAACCAGAATTTACTAAATGAAATAAAACAACAAAGTTAGGATGACCCAACCGTTTGTACCATACTTCACCCTTATTGTTTACAGTGTTACAAGCGAAAGAAATAATAGTAGGAATAGAAAAATGCAGAGGAAACAATCGTTTAACTTTAGGTCCCTTCGCGGCAACTTATTTTGAAGTTGGCTTTTGGGGTTGATTGTTATTATGGTTTTCATCTAACTGGTAAGTAGCGAGGTTCTGTACCTACATTGAACTTCATCTTCTGTTGATCTTGCAAAACAGGCAACTAGGATCACATTTTATTGTATCATGTTTTACATTTGACAGTTGGCGAAGTAAACATTTTTGTAGGACCATGGTGTAAGATTAAAAGCCTTCACGTATCCCAAAAAAAGATAGATTAGAAGCCTAGGACAAACCATTAGAAGACTCTTGATTCTAGAAAAAGGTTCTGTTTGCAATAACATTGTTTTTCAAGTGGAATGAATATATTTGAGAGGAGGACACTGACCATCATTTATTAATCAAATGATGCATCAAGGAAAATAATCAGTCAATTGGGTGTCCTCTTGTTTTCCACGACAGTAACAGGTAGACATACAAGTCTCCCTACCTGCACTAGGTTTTGTTTTGTTTTTTGTTTCTCAACGCACTATCTTTTGCTTAATGAGATCATCTACATAAGATGGGGGTGGGGCTGAGATTGTGCGTTAGAGACCCGTTCATTGTGAGTATAAGTTGCAAATATTAAAATAGAAAAGAAGAGAAAAAAGATCATCCATCAAGTTGGCAACTTTGTGTGTACTTGTAGTATCTTCCCCAGTTGTTAAAACCCAAGAGGCTAATATGGGATCGATTTGCAGTGTTTTTCTCATTTGGAATTTCTTGGTTATATGCACAATCTCTTACATCAAGTGGTGTTTATAGGAACTATAAATGTAATTTATGTTTGGCTAAGATTAGATGCATATTCCGTTAAGAAATAAATGTAATCTTAATCAGACTCTGGGATTGCAGTAATCCGATAAGGATAAGTAGTTGAAATGTAACTCTTATCAAAACTTGTTTATATTATAAGATAAGAGTCTACAAGAGTCCTACACACATGTCAAGTCTAAGGATTAGTTGAAGAGATAAAGATGCAAGATTTATTGAAGAAATTGAAGATGGGTTGAAACCGACATGATCCAGAAAAAGTAATCCAGTCTGAGATGATTGCAGATAGTTAGCAACGTGTCTGACTGGGATTCTGGAAAAACCTGTCAGCAAAATTCTACTCCAAACTAATGACTACATTGCCAATTTATAGAGGAGTCGGTTGAAGGTTTTAGATAACTTGAAGAGCACACATTCACTACTGTTGAGAGCTTGAAGACTTGGAAGATCTTCAAGAGATCATGTTAGAGAAAATCCTTGAGGGATGGTTTTCCAAAAGACTCAATCTGAGGGATTGAGTGAGACCATACTCCAAGGGGGAGTTGCCGTGTTCAAGTTCAACCACTGGAGGTTCCAGTAGGAAAGGCAAAGATTAAGGAGTGTCAGAGGTTCTGACTACTTACTGTGGTAGAAGACAAGCGGATCGCATGTCTTGGGTAAGCGTGTTGAATTAAAAAGGTTTTGTAAACCTTTTACTTGTAAGACTCTCAATCATTAAAATTGACTTTCCTGTGTTTAGTTACCCTGTAGGGTTTTACATTTGAAGTGTTATTCAAATGGTTTCCCTTCATAACCAAATTATTATGTTAATGTTATTAATATTTTATATTGGTTACTAATTCGTGCTAATAAGTTTGTGCTTAAAGTATTAACATGCATAATTAGGGGTATTCGAGTAATTTAAATTGGCATCAGAGCGTGGTTCACTCAAATCTGAGTGTGATCCGTGCCCCTAGAAAATCATGGCAACATTGTCATCACCACCACAGTTTGATGGTGATAGATATGCCTACTAGAAGGTAAGGATGATAGCGTTTCTAAAATCGCTTGATGAGAAAGTTTGGCTAACTGTGGAGACAAGATGGACAAGGCCTACAATACCTATAGAAGAATGGACCAAAGAACAAGCAAACAGCTGCAATTCAAACAGCAAAGGTCTAAATGCCATTTTTATGGCAGTTTCTCCAAATGAATTCAAAAGAATTTCCATGTGTGAGAAATCTAAGGATGCTTGGGATATTTTGGAAACCGCACATGAAGGGACCAAAATGGTGAAAAAGTTCAAATTACAAATATTTACCTCAAAATTTGAGGAGATAAAAATGCTGGAAGATGAGACTTTTAATGAATTCTATACTACACTAAACGATATTGTCAATTTTAGGTACAATCTCAGTGAGAAGGTGGAAGAGGCCAGAGTTGTGAGAAAAATTCTGAGATCACTACCTGAAAGGTTTCGACCAAAGGTAACAGCCATAGAAGAAACCAACGACTTAGACGCAATTCGAGTAGAAGAATTGGTAGGTTCTCTGCAACCTTATGAATCCACTCTTCCACAACAAAAGAAAGGTTAAGTCCATCGAACTCAAAACTACCAAGGAAGAAAACCAATCCAATAATGAAGATTTATGTGATGATGATTTAGCACTTGTGGCTAGAAAATTAAAAAAAAAATCATGTTTAATAAAAAGAGTGTTGAAAAGATGAGAAAATATAAAATATTTACTGAAAAGATGATTCTGAGAAGTGGAATAAAGACAAAACCGATCTAAAAGATAAAGTTCAATGTCATGAATGTTCTGATTTTGGTCACATAAGAATGGAGTGTCCAAATTTTAAAAGGAAGGCAAAAGCCTTGAATACTACTCTGAGTGATGACTCTAACTCTGAAAGTTTAGATACATCTTCTGATGATGAAACTGCTTTTATTGCTTTCTCTGCTTCTGTTATTGATTATGCTGACACAAGCGAACAATATGCTGACGACAACGTGGTTATTTGTGATACTGATTCTAATGTTGCCATAGAAATCGCTGATCATGAATTAAGTGTGCATGAAGCATATGAGGATTTATGTGAGGAGTTTGTGAAAATCCAAAATGTGAATAAAAAGCTGTACAAAAATTTAACCATCATAGAAAATGAGAAGAACAATCTGGTGAAGGCACTAAAAGTAACTGAACTAGAAGTGACAAAGTTGCGCGCACAAAAATAGATACTGGAAAGGAATTTGGCAGCATGTCAGGAAGTCAAAGATAAGACTCCCACTCAGATACTCAATGAAATACTAAAAGGTCAAAGAGATAGTTCCGATCGCACAGGTTTGGGATACAATACTTCCAAAGACTCATATCACAGAGCATTCACTGCCTTTACATATAAAGGTATCACCTTTGTAAAAGGAAGTAATGAAGAAAATATCTCAAAGAAACCTATGAATAAAGGAAAGTCAATAATGATTTCTCTAGATAAGTCCAAGAGTATGTATGTTTCTACTTGCCACTATTGTGGAATAATTGGACACATAAGAATGAATTGTTTTAAACTTAGAAAAGAGAAAGAAAAAAGAAATAGAAATAAGTTATTTAGAAAAGATACGAACCTGGAAATTAAAGTAAACAAATTAAGTAATCAAATAAACATCCTTGGTCAGAAACTTGGTGAACTGTCTAAATTATATTTTCCTAAAATGTGAATAAAACAAATAATAAAACCAAGTGTGTAGTGAAAGAAAAAGCTACATGCCTAGTAGCACACACGGCACTTAAAGCTATGGACACTAGCATGTGGTAACTGGACAGCACTTGTTCCCAACATATGTCAGGAGATAAAGGGATGTTTAAAAAGATTGAATCCATTAGTGGAGGTTCCATAACCTTCGAAGATGGAAGTACAACAACTGTGGAAGGAAAGGGAAGTGTGGATATTCCTAATTTACCCACTCTTCATAATGTTCTTTTTGTTAAAGACCTCAAAGTTAATTTGTTAAGTATTAGTCAGTTTTGTGATGACCATCTTTCTGTATAGTTCTCAAAGAATGAATGCAAAGTCTACAATAATGATGAAAAATGGATCTTGAAGGGCATCAGGACTGCTGGCAACTGCTATGGAGTCTCACCTATGAGCATGATACATTGTCACAAAGTAGAGCTAGATGAAATAGAGTTATGGCACTATCGTCTAGGACATATCAACTATAGAGACATGCAAAAAATCTCTGAAAAGGAAGTTGTACGTGGACTGCCAAAAATTTTGAAAAACAAAAAAATAGTGTGCGAAGCTTGTGAGGAAGGGAGCAAACCAAGGCATAGCACAAGAAAATAGTTGATATTCTAACTTCAAGACCACTCGAGCTGTTATACATAGATTTGATGGGTCCTACTCAGACTAAGAGTCTTGGTGGAAAGAAGTGTATAATGGTTATCATGGATGATTACTCAAGATATACATGGAACATCTTGTTGAGGGACAAAATAGAAACATTTGACCTTATAAAGAAACTATTCAGACGATTACAAACAGAAAAGAGCTCCTCTATGTCTCGTATTCTTAGGGATCATGGGAAAGAATTTGAAAATACTAACTTTTCTTCTTTTTGTGGTGAATAGGGGATGCACTAAGAGTTCTCAGCCTTGATGGCCCACACCATGCTGAGTAACAAAAAATTGGGTTTATACTTCTGAGAAGAAGCTGTCAACATTGCCGGACACATTCTGAACGTGGTAGTCCTTCGTCCAGGTACCAAACTCACTCCATATGAGTTATGGAATGGAAACAAACCCACAGGAAAATAATTTAAGGTGTTCGTAAGCATTTGCTACATTCTAAGAGACAAAGAAAATACTCACAAATTCGACAATAAGAGTGATAAAGGAGTATTTATTGGATATTGATCAAATAGTAAAGTTTATAGAGTATACAATCTATGGACTAAAACAGTAATGGAGTCAATCAATGTAGTTGTGGATGACAACTCTAAGGAGATGACAAAAATGGAAATTGAAAGCCTTAGTGGAAAGATTGAAGAAAACTCAACTAATCAAGAGGACACAAATCCATCAGAATCGGCTACACCAAACTCAACCTCATCCCATGAACAAGAGCCCCCTACAAGGATCAACCACAATCATCCAAAGGAGAACATTCTTGGAGATTTGGGTCAAGGTATGAGATTAAGGAAACGAGTCTTAAATAAAAGTTGGTAGTGAAGGTATGGGAGAAGGTGGAAGAAGCATTAGAAGATGAAAGTTGGGTGAATGCCATGCACGAAGAATTACATCAATTCAGTCAAAATCAAGTATGGGAGCTAATGCTGAGACCCAATGATCATAACATCATTGTAACAAAGTGGATCTTCAAAAACAAATCAAACGAACATGGCACCATTGTTCGCAACAAGGCCAGACTAGTAGGACAAGGATACACCCAAGTTGAGGGGATTGATTTTGAAAAAACATTTACACCAGTGGCCTATTTGGAATTAGTTTGCATATTGCTAGCAATTGCTAGCCATTTATAGTTTAACCTTTACCAAATGGATGTTAAAAGTGCATTTTTAAATGGCATACTTAATGAAGAAGTATATGTAGAACAACCAAAGGGATTTACTAATAGTAAATCCCTTGTTTTCGGATAATGTTTTTAGGTTGAAAAAGGCCCTTTATGGATTAAAGCAAGCACCTTGAGCATGGTATAAAAGACTCACGAAAGACTTACTTGACAATGACTTTGTAAGAGGTCAAGCTGACTGAACACTATTTTTAAGAAAAATTGGTAAGCATCTACTTATAGCTCAGATATATGTAGATGACATAGTGTTCGGATCCACTCTTGATAAACTTTCACAAGAGTTTTTCAAAGAAATGAAGAATGAGTTTGAAATGAGCATGATTGGGGAATTAAATTTCTTTCTTGGAATTCAAATTAAACAAACTGAAGAAGGAATTTTTATTTTACAATCTAAATATGCAAATTATCTGGTTAAAAAAATTTGGCATGGAAGGGAAGACACATGCTCGCACCCTGATGAGCACCTTTGTTAAAATATGCTCTGATACTACAGGTAAGAGCATTGATCCTACTCTATATAGAAGCATGATAGGAAGTCTTCTCTACATTACTGCTAGTAGACCTGATATTACTTTTAGTGTAGGTGTTTATGCACGATTTTAGGCAAACCCTAAAGAATCATATCTCATAGCAGTAAAAAGAATCCTAAAATACCTAAGTGCTATGGTTGACTATGGCATCTGGTATTCTAGAGATTCAAACCTAAGTCTGGTTGACTATTCTGATGCTGACTGGGTTGGCAATGCTGATGACAGGAAAAGCACCACTAGTGGTTGTTTTATGTCGGTAGCAATCTGGTAACATGGATGAACAAAAAGCAAAACTCCATCTCCTTATCCACTTCTGAAGCTGAGTACATTACGGCTGGCAGTTGTTGCACTCAACTTCTTTGGATGAAAAAGATGCTTGAGGACTATGGGTTCTCTCAAGATACTATGACTATCTATTGTGACAATACAAGTGCCATTAGTATCTCGAAGAACCTTGTACAACACTCACGAACCAAGCACATAGATATAGGGCATCATTTCATACGAGACTTGGTTGAAACAAAGGTAGTATCACTAGAACATGTTGATACCGAACACCAATTGGCAGATTTGTTCACTAAACCTTTAGATGGTCTAAGGTTTGAATTTCTAAAGAAGGCCATTGGTGTGTGTGACATGCCCTAAATTTCATTTTATTTTTTATATATAAAATATATATATATAAATATATATAATAAAAAGAGAAAAGAAGAGGATAGCTTGTGTTATTTCTTATGTTGTTTTCATGTGTAGGGTACATGCCCTCTGAGTATACCAAGTCCATGAGCTTTGTGACTTCACCAAATCCATTTTGTCGGGATCAAGGTAGATCTTCTCTGGTATGTGTTCTTACTGTTGATACACAAATTCTTAAGAAAGATCACTTAAGAATTCGATTTTCTGCACTGTGAGGAGTAAAATCTGACCTCTAAACAAATTGGCAACAACATACATATACTCATATAATGCACCAAGAAAGGGAGAGTCTATGCTTTTGAAATGACGAAAACTAGTTGAACCTATTGCTCAAAATAGAAAAAGGTCTCCTCTTGCCATGCACACAGGTCGATCCTTATAGAAAAAGTCATGTGTTCAAAAGTCATTATGGAAAGAGACGAACACTCATATATGGATCTAAGGTCTGATCATCCTTGTACGAAAAAATCATTGCCTTATTCATTATGGAAAAAGATGAGCAATACAAAATGGACATATAGACCCTATGACTGTGTGCTTGGAGGGAAATTTGTTTTTCTAAAGCATATAGGCCCTAGCATAAAGTTTGACTTTCAAGAAAAGCCCTCCCTTATTGGAACATTTTATAAAGAAAGGGGGAGTAAAAGCAAGAAAAATAAAAATAAAAATAAAGGGAGAAGGAAATATTGGGAAATGGAAAGATCTCTTTGCCTCACTCACACACACAAATTCTTGGGAGGTCATCTATTAATAATGAATGCTCAATGGTGAAAACTGACCAGCTGGAAATATCTTTCCTAAAATAAATCAAAGTGTGGAGTGGAGCAAAGGTTAAGACAAAGAAATTACTCAAAAATGCTCAAACCTTATGGATGAAATCTACATGTTTTTCTGGGTTCTTTAAAAAATTGCTTCCCTCTTCAATATTTATAAAAATTAACAATAAAAAAAGGCATAAATAACTGGAAAGAAGATGGAGAGTTGCCTATAAGGCACACTCTACGTGTTGAGATAAAGCTGCTCTGTAGCATTATCTGCATGCCATCATCTCTAATCCTTCATTAAGCCTCATTTTTTTCCCAAACACTCTGCCACCTTCTTTGCTAGAAAGACAAATTCCAAAAATTGTTCCATGCGTCTCAAAGAAAGTTGTATTGATCTTATTACACAACCTCAAGGTAAGTTTTCTCTTTTGAATACACTCTCCCGAGGATGTTTTACAATACTTGAAAACTCTGCTTAGGGTTTTGCTGCGTTTTGTTAAAGAAATGAGACATTTAAAGTTTGCATAAGAGTCTGTTTGGTTGTTATCAATGTCGTTATTCTCCACTCTGTATTGATTATGTCTCTATGATTAGGGCTAGATATTCTCCACATCTGATAAAAATTGCTGAACTTGTATGTGATTTCAAAAATTACTAGAAATACATATATGATTGGATTAATTTTTTGGAAGGTATTATTTCATCTTGGGTGCCGATTACGTCAAGATATATAGAATATTAATACACTGTGTTTATTGTACTTAGAAAGGATCATTTTTTTTGTAGATGAAATTCAAAACAATTGTAAAGAAAGCCAAATTTGATCACAAGGCACAGTAGGAAAATGCCTCTAGTAAGGAGGAAACTGAATCACTTGAGAAAACGCCAAAGAAGTCTAAGGTAACAGACAAAGGGTCAGCTCCTAATAAGGGAGTCGGAAGTACTTCAAAGCCTTCCTCTACAAACTCAAAACCACCCAAGTTCATTAATAAGGAAGTTGAGATTGCATACAAAACTGTGTTCTCCAAGAGAAATGTACTTGGAGAAAGAGAGGTAACCTTAAATTACCTAAATGACCCTAATTTTGAATTCATTGTCCACATTTTTGCTGATAGAGGATGGGAGAAAATCACTGAGGGGGCTCCTGCTCCCTATATTGAAATTGTTAGGGAGTTTTATGCAAATGCCTCACTAAGTGTTGATAGCAATTTCATTACATCTGTCATTAGGAAGTTGACATGATTATCACTCCTGAGATCATTAGAGAATTCTATGAACTCTCGAATGTGGAAAACCCAGGTTTTCCATATAAAGGCATGGCGACCCCATCAAAAGCCCAAATAAAAGATCTGTTTGCTGGGCCCAATGCACTAGCTTGGCCACCAAAAATTCATAGACTTCCTATGAAATCAATGCTCCCTGAATATAGGTCCCTTGCCAAAGTAGTTCTGACAAATCTTTGGCCCATCTCTAGGCATACTAAGCTGAAAATTGAAAAATGCCAATTTATGTATGCTCTAGTAAAAGGTATACCTATAGATCTCCCCTCCCATATTGTTGATGTGATTTCAAAGGTCAAGACTGACAAGGAAAGTCTGCCATTTGGAAGCCTTATCACAAAGCTGGCGAGAATAGCTAATATCCCCTTAAGGAGCACCGAGGCCACAGTCAAATTGTATGGGAAGATCTCTTCCAAAACAATCACCAAGTCAGAAGCAGTAGTTAGTGGAAAAAAAAAAAGGAGTCATGCTGAGGTATCCACATCCTCTCATCCTCTCCCAAGACAATCCACTAAAGTAATTGAACAGCTTCAAATTTTGCAATCAAAATTTGACTTGTTTGTGGACAAGTGGGAAGAAAAGATGGAGAAGATTGACCAAATGCTTGCAGATCAATAGGATGAATCAGAAAAGATAAGTGACAGGCTGCAGCAAATTGTATTGGATGTGAATCAAATTCTAAAAACAGTCACTTCACTTGAGGATGAAGACAAATTTGACTCTGACTGATGCTGGCAAAACATAGGGGGAGAAAGGATGAAGAACTAGGCAGAGGGAGCTGGGTAGTGATGACAAATGCAACCATCACCACCACCATATTTTTAATCCTTTTTTTTTAATTTTATTTTCGGTTTGTAGATTAAACAATTATCTGTGTGTGTTTATTTTTTGTACTACATTAAACTGATATATGTGTGTTTATTGCTTCACATATTTTGCGATGATAAAACTTGATATGAAGTATGACTGTCTATATGAGATCTTTGCTGGAGGTTAGTTGTTTTTGCAGGAAAGATTATATTCATCCAATATATGTTGACATTATCAATCAGTCAAAGGGGGAGATTGTAAATATAATTTATGTTTGGCTAGGATTAGATGCATATGCTGTTAAGAAATAAATGTAATCTTAATTGGACTCTAGGACTGCAGTAATCCGATAAGGATAAGTAGTTGAAATGTAACTCTTATCAAAACTTGTTTATATTATAAGATAAGAGTCTACAAGAGCCCTATATACATGCCGAGTCTAAGAATCACTTGAAGAGATAAATATGCAAGATTTATTGAAGAAACTGAAGCTGAGTTGAAATCGACATGATCCAGAAAAAGTAATCTAGTCCGAGATGTTCGCAGATAGTTAGCAACGTGTCTGACTGGGATTCTGGAAAAACCTGTCAGCAGAATTCTACTCCAAACCAATGACTATATTGCCTATTTATAGAGGAGTCAGTTGAAGGTTTTAGATAACTTGAAGAGCACACATTCACTATTGTTGAGAGCTTGAAGACTTGATAGAACTTCAAGAGCTCATGTGAGAGAAAATCCTTGAGAGAAGGTTTTCCAAAAGACTTAATCCAAAGGATTGAGTGAGAGCATACTCCAAGGGGAAGTTGTTGTTCAAGTTCAACCACTGGAGGTTCCAGTAGGGAAGACAAAGATTTAGGAGTGTCAGAGGTTCTAACTACCTATTGTAGTAGAAGACAAACGGGTCGCGTTTCTTAGGTAAACGTGTCGAATTACGAAAGTTTTGTAAACGTTTTACTTGTAATACTCTCAATCATTAAAATTGACTTTCCCGGGTTTGGTTGTCCTGTAGGGTTTTATATTTGAAGTGTTATTCAAATTGTTTCCCTTCGTAATCAAATTATTGTTTTAATGTTATTAATATTTTATGTTTGTTACTAATTTGTACTAATAAGTTTGTGCTTAAAGTATTAACGTGCATAATTAGGGGTCCTCGGGTAATTTAAGGAACAAACCTTCAAAGACTTAGATTAGTTGCCGCACAGATTGTGCTGGACTCTTTACTGCAGCTCCTTGATGAGATTATCTAAACAAGCTCGTAGAAATATTGACCAATTGCTTTCTTTCTTTCATTTATTCTTCTCTTGAAAGTTGAAACCACTATCATAATTTGATGTAGCTTCATCAATAAGTAATTTGAGGTTAACGTTTGATAATAAAAGTTATCGTGCATTGCCTACTAGGTTTTGAAGCTTAAATTTGGCTACAAATTAGGAAATATTCCAACAAGGAAATAAACATTGAGAGGCATATGGGTGTGAAGGGTGGAAGAATCCCACTAAAAAACAATCACAATCTCAAAACAGATCTTAAAAAATAATAACATTATTACTAATAATAATAATATAATAATAATCTTAATTCTGAATCCTAGTTTAGGACTCGTATGTTACAATAAAGCTGCTATGATTGGTAGGGATATAGAAGCAAAAAATGCTCCAAGTTTTCCTTGTCAAGGGCATCATCGGTTACAAAGGCAAACACGCCAAACTCATATTCCCTGAAAATCAAACAAATTTCAAACGTGATGAAGCAGCAAAATATTAGATTAGAAAAAGAATCATAATATGTAAATGATGCATCATTTAAACATGTCCTACCAGCAAACCAACAGCATGGCTAGACTGAAGGTGACACGGGTGTAGCGCTGCCATATCTTGTTGTTGCAAAAAATATACCAGTAGACTGCAAATATAAGAGGGGCATCGGAAGTGAAAGGTTTTTACTTTTGTATGTCTTATCCATTTCAGAACGATGAAAAAAGTTTTGCAGATCCATAAATTCAACACAAAAGCTGATGAGGTGGTCACATGAAATGTTTGCTACGCTTTCAGAAGTAAATTGCAGAGAATGGTGTTATGGAGCAGCTAGCTAATGAACTAGAAACACACGAAATCCCTGTTCAGAAGTAAACCTCATAAACTGAAACAAAAGAAGCAGCCATCATTGCAAAAGCTTTACTTGCATGAAATGTGGGGCTTCCTCATTGAAACGGGTAAGGAATATATAGCCCGCAGGTAATGACAAAATATATTATGATGTAACTTATTGTAGTCATAATTATCTTCAAAACATGGAAAAATATAGGCCAAATTGTTTTACTGATTTGCGGACTTCCCAAATAGCAGGTGAATTCGATCTCTGAAGTGATTTGCCTCAGCGCAGGACGGTTTTGTAACATCTTGGAAGAGTAACAATACAGGAAGAGCATATATATGAAAAATACAGGAAGAACATATATAGAATTCTGAGTCCCTCCCCGTAGCGAGGACTTTAATCAACTTTCTCAGAGCTGTTCAAGTTCTACTTTAATTTGCTATCAATGCAGTCAGAAATATAAAAACAATCCCTTGTGCAGAAATTGTGTTAGTTTGCAAGCTGTTTTCATCACTTGGTTTTTCTATTCTTTTCATTTTTTCTTTTTTGCAGGGGAGGGGGGTTGGGGGTTGGAGCTAAGGACAGTTAACCATCAATTCTCTTGTTCCAAAAACATCTTCTTTTTTGAGTGCATTTAGGTTTATGCTTGGTATCTAAGATAAGATATAAATTTCGTATCTTATCTCATCTCATTATTACAATTTTTTTAAATTTTCACACAAAATATAATAAATAATTTAACTTTTTCAAATCTCAAAATATTAATACTATTAAAAAATAATATTTTAAACTTTCATCTAAAATTAAAAATTCTCATCTTACTATCCAAGCATAACTTTAGGGGCTGTTTGAATTGGGAAAAGAGTTGAGATAGTCTATGAATAATAAAATAAGATATTTTATTAATATTATTTTATTAATATTATTATTATTTTAAAATTTTAAAAAATAGAATTTTTATTATTTTTTTATGTGAGAATTTAGAAAGAGTCTTTTAGGATTTGAAAAAATTAAATTGTTTATTATATTTAGTATGGAAATTTGGAAAGATTCTTTTGAGATTTGAAAAAAAAATATTATTATATTTTATATAAGAATTTAAAAAAATTGTAATGATAAAAATGAGATGAGTTAAGATGGATTGAGGAGAATTTGAAAACAAACATCCCCTAATATTCTCTTTTTATTCACATTATTCCTCCCTCATGCCAATAACCACCACGGCTAGAACCCAGTAAAGTCAAAGTTTGCTATTTAGCAAACCAGCCCTCACAGCACCACCATGACCTTCCTCATAGCAACTAAGCAACCACCTTGCCGGAAACCACCACAGAGCACGCAGACGGTAAGCCCTCCTTCCTCCACTGCGTGCGTTGACCCATAAACCCCTATGTCGTTTTTATTCTCTCCACCGTGAATAATAAAAACACCCGTGTGTTGTTGCTCAGCCCACCGTCAACCATAGAGGACGTCGAACCACCATTGGGTAACCCAAAAATTGCAGGCCAACCAAGTCTCGTCAAATCCCCACTATTCAGGTAAGCCCATGTCAAAATCCCTCCATTCTTTTACTTTCGTCGTGATTCCCAGTCTAACAGACCACAAAATCTAAGGATATGTTTGGGAGCAAAGATGAGAAATCTCATCTCATCTCTATCTCATCTCATCATTACATCTTTTTCAAATCTCTATACAAAATATAATAAACAATTCAATTTTTTCAAATTCTAATTTAACTTTTTCAAATCTCAAAACAATAATAATATTAAAAAATAATATTTTAAACTTTTATCTTAACACTATTCACAAAACTTTTAAAAATTCTCATCTTATCTCATCTATCAAGCATAACCTAATTCTCTCTCTCGGAAAGTTGCGCCGATGTTGACCTCGACTCACCACCATCGTCGCATTCAGCCTCCTCTCTCAATGAGTTTGTCGTAAGGTCCTTCCCTCTCTCTCCCTGTTTCTTAGCCTTCAGCTCCTCCAAGGATGCCTATTCCTCTAAAATACAAAGTGGGCCTTGGGCCTTAAGCCTATTCGGCCAGGAGCCTTGTAAATCTTTAAGAGGGCTGATTTTCCACATGGCCTTGTCATATGTTGGGCTCTATTTTTTTTGCTTTTAAGAAACTAGTATATTATTTAAGTGGAGTGGTTCCTCGCGTGGGCTTAATGTTATTGTCACAGAAACTGTTTTAGTGATTTTAAATTAGGCCAAAGTTTTACTTGAATCTATATGTAACCCCTGAACTTATTTTCTAGAAAATGTTTAAGGAATTGAAACTTATATCTCTGTGTATTAAATATGTTTAGTCTATAGCATTCTTAAACCTATTTTGTGAAATTATTATTTACATTTAGGGGTGTAACCATCCGGTTTGGTCCGGTTTCAAACATATTTTAGAATCGAACCTCAATATACTGGTTTTGAGATTTGAAGAATCGAGACTGCACTAGTTACACCCCTAAACTGGTACTTCTGGTTTTATTAATTTCGATTCGGTTTGGTCTGATTTTTTCGGTATATTATATAATATAGTATATATATTATAATATATAATAATATAGTGATAATATATTTTAGTATATTATAATTTTATTATAGACTATAGTGACATATTATAATATATAATATAATGATATATTATAGTATATTATAGTAGAATATATAGTGATATAATATTAGTATAACTACTAATACAATAGACTATAGTGATAATATATAGTTATTTATATAGGATTTTAAAATTTAATGTTATATTAATTTAGTAATTTATCATATAATAAAAATTATTTTTTATATAATTATATATAAAAAATATTTTATACAATATAAAAATTAATATATATATATATATATATATATATATATGGGTCCGGTCTGGTGTTAGAAAAAAGAAAACTGGAACTGGACAATTTCAATTGGTTTTGAGAAAATGGAACCGATACCGGACCAGACTGAACCTGGTTCCAAACCAAACCTACCGGTCCAGTCCGGTTTACTGGTTCATTGGTTTTTTTTTCACCCATATTTACACTGTTATTTTATAGAATAGATAATATATATTTCTAACTAAAGTGTATTTAAAGGACTAGACATGATATTATTGTTTTAATAGCTATATAATATTAGTATTTATTGAATTCAGTATGCAGATGAACATTTTATTAGATTAAAGTTCACAGTATGTGTTTAATTGGGAAGAACGCTATGACACATTTTCTAGAAAATTAGTAACGTCTAATACCTCGTATAGGTAGCGCGCTACGAAGTGGGAACCAAGAAGCAACGTTAAGAGGTAAGTAGTATGATCATAACTTCATGTGTGATAAATTATTTTCTCCTCTTTTATGAACATGTGAGGTTTACAGTAACCTATGCTATGCTATGAGCCAGTTCAAGGTTAGTCCCAATTCATGAACCTTTATGAATTTCGATGATACATGGTGAATGAATGAAACTTTGTCTACCATGCTGATATGGAATGTTGTTCGAATAGATGATACATTATGATAATCACATGTATGCCATTTAATATTCATATAAACTTTAGATCCTGTTATGCTATATCACGTAAGATAAACAATAATATGCCATGTTATGTGTTAAACCACGCACGAGGGTATGTCATGTCATATAAATTCATGAAGACAAATATGGCCATAGGGCCGAAACTTCCAAATGCCATATCTCTTGATTTTTGTTTCAATTTCTTCCAATTTCAAAACTTATGATCAAACCGAAATGTTACAACAAAGATTCTCATATCTTAAGTTTAAAAACATGATTAAAACATCCAACAAAAATATACTTCTCATAAACACAAACTTTTTAGTAAAAAGATCCAAACTTTTTAACTAAAATACAAATTCTTAAATCTCAAGGTTTCACCTATTTTAAAACATATTCAAGAACTCCAAAAATTTAGTACTTTCTTCTAACATGTTCATAACATATTCCTAAGAACTAACATTCTTTGAATCAATACATAAAAGTCACAAAAAAGTACAAATCTCTCTTGAAGTACTCTGCTCCAACACTAGTCAAAAACAGAATTGTTTCTCAACTTTGATTTGATCAAACACTTAATCTGAGATATACCATGGTGAGATCTTAAAAAAAAAATTATATGGTTTAAAAATGTGTCATAAAGTATATCCAAGCCTTAAACTTAAAATCACATGGCTAAAAATAAACCAAAACATGGATCTAGCCGAAAACATCAAACTTTTGACCTAACCGAGTAATTGCTTGCATAAAAATTCATATATTAGAAAATAACACAAAAAGTCTTCAAAATAACATTCTAAAATGTAGATAAAAGGATTGGTATCATCAAATAAATTTATCAAAGCCATTGGAGTAAGAATAGACAACAAAAGATTCAAACTTTTTTAAAACAGAAACTAGTTTTCCTCTTCCAATTTTTTACCTTTTAGATCTAAGAAAATCTTTCATAAAAAGCTTTAATTATGCAACCAATATCTAAAAAAAATTCATATGAACATGTTGAAAACACTCCATAAAAATTTCAAACAAAGATTTGTCAATTAGCTTCATCAAAAACTCCAAAATACAACACACTATATAGATTATCACCCAGATTGACCTTTGCATGGTTAAAAAACTTTTGGCCGATCAAAGGACCATGAAATCAAACAAACAATGTACTCACGAAAACTAGACTCAAAGACGAACAATTTTAATGAATGAATTATTGTGAGAAAATATTTACAAGGTTCCAAAAAGGGTACGCAAAAAGGCTTAGAAATTGCCTAAGAGAGCATTTTAAGTGTTCTCTCCAAGAACGGAAATGAAAATGGGTGAAGCGAGTGAAAGGGTGACTTGCACGCCTAATACACTTATGAAAAGTGAATTATGGGCTTGAGTGACAACTTGATGGGTGGTGATTAGGTCACAAAAAGGTACAAATAGTGAGTGGGAATGGGATGCTGCTGCTGCAGTGTAGAAGGGAGGTGGTGAGGTGGATTTTTCTCTCACATCAAGGGACTATTTGGGACTGTTAAGGGCAGAGGTTGGTCTATCATGGGTGGGGGAAAACTTTCTCAATAAACTTTTCCAAGGTGGCCAAAATTCGTAGGCCTTAAACAAGTGGCTTCATTTGAGGTTTAAGAGGGTTTGGTTAGGATTTGAGATGCTATCAAGCTCAAATCTAATTTTTCTTGACTCAATCAAATTTTTAAGATTTAAGAGGTTGGATAATGATGTCATAATATGAATTTGAGGAGTTAATAGTATGTGGAAGTGATGTAATAAAGCGATTAAACACAATACTTGAAATTAGATTAAATAGGGTTTGGAGGCCAACTTTAGGGTTTGGGGAAACCATTTAGGATTTTGGTTTCAACCAAGTTTTTGGAGTTTCAATTGGATTCTAAGTATTTAGGATTTTACTAGAGTTGAAACCCTATTTGATTTGAAACAATTTGGATGGTTGGCTGAAATAAGGTTTTGCTTAGCTGACATGATCTCACACTTTGATTTACTTCACATATTCCATCTCATGGTTCCTTTTGGTGCCAAGTGTTCAATACTAATCACCAAGTGTGGCTAAAATCTTTCTAAGTGTCCAAATAAAACTTCTCTAATCTAATTTAGACATTCTACTATGTGATTTTGAAAACACTGTACTTTGTGCTACTATTGAGATTACTATTCACTTCGAAAAAGTGAAAAGTAAACTTTGCATTTTAAAATCCTTAAACATACACATGAAAATAACTGTGCAATTCGTTTATCGAAATCCAAGCCCAAAGTGCCTCGAAATAAATAAAACGCGTTTTTTGAACAAGCATTTCGTCTAAAAATTGAAAATGGGATAATTGCACCATAAAATCTTAAGTAATCAACTGAGTCTATTGGCTCAGATCATATCGAATTATGAAACTTCTAACTATCTCAAATAAATAAAATTGTGCTTTTGGCACTATAGTGAGTGGTAACACTTACTATGCTGATAGACTAACACCTACACGATTGATCAATTCGTGAAAACTTATGGGATTTTCACAAGATTCCTAAAACCTATAAAAATCCCACCATCGAATTTCTAGCAGACTATTATGACCATTCCCTCCAAAATGGTAGATAATGTGTTAGAAAATCCAGAACAAGCGCACGGAGATCTGGATGAGGCTGACTTTGCCGCGAAGGAACAACATAGAACTGATGACCACAATTAGCCGTTTCCTAGACAATACTTTAGACATCATAGCAGAGCTATGTGGGTAGCTCAGTAATCTATTAGATTATTTATTAGGCTATAATTATGGAGCTCTATCTCCAGTACTTATGACATTACAGATCTTTTGGGTAAGTACTATAACTTCTAGATACTTGCTACCATGTACCAGATATAATATACAATACACTTAGCATGCATCTAACAGTATGTAATATACGTAGCAGATATAATATACTTTTGGATACTTGCATATTTAACTGTCATGAACAGAGATATGTAACCTTGTGTTGCATGTATTGACGTTTCAAAATTTTCCAAATAGCAAGCGTGACTTGAGGGAATCACACACCCTATAAATTTAACAAACACCATGCATGGTTTAAATTTGGTAGCATACTATATTTATTTAGTAGTAAGATATTACAAGTACTACAGGATCATTAAAATTAAAATCATTAGATTCTAGTACTCATCCCTCATTGATATTTTTCATTTCAAAAGGGAAAAGAAAAAAACAAGCAAATAATGAGGAACATTAAAATGATGAAGCGGGTTGCAGTTTCTTATTGGCTAAGTAGTGGTCAACCATGCGGAGAGCCCTCTTGGGTGCAAGAATAGGAACCTTGTGACCAGATAAGCCCCTTAGGATAGATACTTGTCCTCCCGACCACTTGTTCACAGTTCATTAATCCCATAAATGAATTGTCACTTTCATGGATCAAGATATATCTTTACTAATATTCAATCAGAGACTAACTATATTACGACATATATCTTGCCTTTTGGGGTCTAGATCGCATGAGTTTTGGTCGCAACAAGGGTCCAATCAAATGTTGTTGAGTGTGTCCGAGAACCAATTGGGCTGATCAACTCCTCCATATTGTCACACAACAAGGGATACTCCAACAAGAAGCCTCGTGCTCCCACTAGAGACGACTGAGATCCATGGAGATGCACACCCGACAAATCATGAGGTATTGTGTGAGTAGAGGTGTGTACATAGACCTGGAGTGCCATCTCTAGCATACCTACAAAGATTACTAGCATCGTCACAGAGTTGGGTCAAGATGTGCAGACGACTCAAGTAACGATCTTGACTTGGCTGACACAAGTCAATGAACGTGGAGTTGAGTCGATGGTCTGTGATTTGGGGGTGTAGTGTATACATTTTATTTGCACTTTTATAGTTTTTTGTTTGGACACGAAATGTTTTTTAAAATTAATTTAATTATGAATCATTGCTTAAATATTATTAATTATCTTTTCTATCGCATTTATTTATTCTTATTTTTAACAATAACTGAGCTATTTTATGTCTTTCTTTTCCTTTTCTAAATTATTTATTGATCTTCATTCTATATGTTCTTTGACAGCTATTTTGCATATAAATTAAATATTGATGATCTCTAATTAATTTAGGTATTTTTTTACATCAAAATAAATAAAAATTTTGATCATATTCGAACGTATTTTATATGCATGCGAAATAATTTTCCACTCCCGCCAAAAAAATCATTGATCCCGTCATATTTTTCGTTCAAACTATATTTTTGTCATTCGAACGAATTCTCAGTCTATGTTCAAACGTTCAATTTAATGTTTGAAAGGTTAAATTCTACACAACCTCCCCAACCTCCACATACCATATTTTTTAAAATTTTAATATTTTTTAATATTTTTTTTAAAAATTTTTTTTAAGTTTATTCTTTTTAAACTAATTTAATTTTTTTATTCATTATTTATATATTAAATATTTAATAAAAATAAAAAAAAAAAATATAGTGTGTGAAGGTTGTGTGAATAGTAAGAAGTTGAATAGATTTTTTATATTTTATTTGTGACAACTTCTTTCATCTAAAAAAATAACAATGGAATAAAATATAAAGCGTTCGAACTATAGTGGTTCTTTTTTCAGTTCCATAAACAAAACTACTTGGCGTTTGAACAGTTATATAAATCGTTTGACTGTAGCTAATTTTCATTCAAACGCTTTGTTAACCAATCGAATGAAAAATTTATTAGAGATAAAATATTTTTTTGTCCTTAAATCAGCCGTTCAAATGTAACTTTTGTTGTTTGAACGGTAAACGATCACTGTCAGTATTTAGAGAAAAAAATCATTTTTTGAGACGATTTTAATTTCGTTAAAAAACATCTTCCCAAAAGACCATGATTTCTGTTGTGATATTAATATATCTTTTACCAGTGATTTTTTTTTATTTTTCAGAATGAATAATTTATGATTATTTTTACTGGATATCACTAAGATTTTGTTTTCTATTTTATCACTTAAAAGAAGAGGACAGAGAATTAATAGCTAGGGTAGAGATCAGTCACTTGTATTAAGCGCTTAATTAGCAGAATAGTCAATTTTACTTTCTCATCCATTTCGATTCCTTTTATTGAAGTATCTAATTAATTGAGTAGTTTACTCTACCCATGATTATTATGATTAATCAATTTCCTCTTTTTCTCTTCTTTGTCAGGCAATTAATAATCCCCTTTTCTGCATCAAATAAATATAAAAACACCCTATAAATATAACAAACACCATGCATTATTCATTGTGTAAACTTGGTAGTATACCATACTTGTTGATTATTAAGAGGTTACAAGTATTACAAAATCACAATTAAAATCATAAGATTCTAGTACTCTAGCTAAGAGCCATCCCAGCTTGCTAATATTTTTTACTGAAAAATACTTTAGCCATAAAGTGATTGTAAAAATAAACCTACAAACTGATATGGCTTGTACGTCAAATTGTAAATTTACTTTTATTATAAAGTAGATCTAACGAATTCAATGAAACCAGTACATCAATTTATGGGTTTACTTTATGTAATCTCTTTGTGTTTGTAGTAATTCTCTTTTTCATTTCAAAAGAAAAAACCAAGCAAATAATGATGTGTAACATTAAAATGGTGAAGCAGATTGCAGTTTCTTATTGGCTAAGAAGTGTTCAACCATGTGGAGAGCTCTCTTGGGTGCAAGCATAGGAACCTTGTGACCAGCACCTCTCACCGTCACAAAGATAAGCCCGTTATCATAGACACTCGTCCTCCCGGCAACCTGCTCACAATTCATTGATCCAACAAATGAACTGCCACTTTCATGTAAAATTTAAACAGAAACAAAATAAAACAAATAAACCCAACCTGTTGGTTGTCGCTGTACCAAGGAATCCAATCTTCAATAACCTTTAATCCAAGCTTTCTCAAAGCATACCTTGTTGAGGTTACTGGAAGTATGCCATCTGAATCTCCACTGAAAAGAATGATTAAATACATATATATGAGACTGTAATTTTTATATATGAGTTTTAAGCAATATCCGAATAAACAGTACTTGATTATTTAATTAGAAGTTGTTACAACGTCTAAGGTTACCTGTAAATCCATATGCGCAGACCTCTAGCAATAAGCTTTTTAATTGTGGGTAGCACTGATTCTGCCGAATCATTCCAACTCTTGATCTCCTTGCTGCATGTGGACAAAAATAATATTAGACTAACATGTCTACAAAATTAATTAAACATGCATGTAATTAGGTTGGTTAAATAATACCTGCAACGAGTCCATGGATAAGGGATGCCGGTGACATTGGCATGCAATGCTTCTTGAACATCTGCCCTATTCAGATACGTTTCAATGTAGGTTGAGGAACAAGGGTCGTAACTAAGTAGTTTTCTGTGCCAACCATCCTGCATGCATGTAAAACAAAACCTTAATTAATTTCCATCATTTTATTAATTTGAAACTTATACAGTTAATCACATGATGCTGATCTATTTTCTGCATTATATATCCCGACAAGTTCATAGTACTCCGGCCCGAAACTATATAGTTTTGTCGCCATAAGTTCTGCCAATATCCAAGTAATTCATAGAGCACTCTTCTTTTTTCAGCGTGAAATAATGCATATTGTCTTTAAAAGAATATATATTTTTTTTTTTGAAAACTAATCTCATTAATCATCAACGGTAGATTACATCATAAGAACCAAAAGTATAATCAAATATAGCTGATAGCTAAGTCACATGTGACATAAGGCTATAGCATTACATCATTTCCTTAGTTACTATAGGCAAGATACAGGGAGCTGGGCATTCTACAAAACCATAGATATCATCTACATAGTCAAATGCCTGTTTTGCTAGGTGATAAGCTACCATGTTAGCTTCTCTGTAGGCATGTGAAGCAGTCCAGATAGGCATAGTTTCCAGAAACTGTCGAGCCTCTCCTATGAGGCAACCTCCCAAGTTCTAATTCAAACCACCACTTTGTACCAGGTCCACAACTTGCTTGGAGTCTCCTTCTAGACAAATCTTCTGGTGTCCCATTTCTTTACAGAGGCTTGCAGCCAATAGAAGTCCATAGGCTTTAGCATCAAAAGAAGAACCCCTAAGAGGCCTGTTAGCACGAAGTGTGCCTATGACTTGCCCAAACTGATCCCTAATTATGACTCATGTTCCAATCTTCCCTTCGTTTGCTTAAATAGCCGCATTCCAGTTAACTTTATACCAATTTTCATTAGGTTTAGTCCATGAATGAATACTAGCAGGGAATTGGATACTAGCTGCCCGTTCCTTCTGCAAGGCTTCCCTATAAGCAACCAGTTCTGCAACGGCCAAACTACATACCAGTGTTGGGTGCTTGAACAGTTTGTTATGGATAAATTCATTCCTCCTTGTCCAAATGCTCCTTAGGATGGCTGCTACCTCCTCAAGTTCTGTGGAATTAAGAAGCTCAGCTCAACCATTTTGGACCATATTTCAAAGAAGTTCTCGCTTTGGAAACTCATCTTTTGCACTCGTTTTGCACTTTGAGTCCATACATCTTGGGCTGCAGAACATCCCCGTAGTGCATGACCAGCTGTTTCAAGTTGCTGCTGACAGATTGGACATGAGCTATGTTCTGATACTTTTCTTCTTCTCAGATTTGCTAAAATGGGAAGGGCATCATTACATGCTCTCCATAGGAACATCTTGGTATCTGGTGGGACTTGTATTTGCCATAGTGTTTTCCAATTCAATGTTTCCCATGCCCTTCTTGATGTTTCCCCTTCAAGTGCCCGTTCCAACTCCTTATAGAGATGATATCCACTTTTCACAGTGTATATGCCATTGCTCGTCAATTGCCATACCATCTTGTCTTCCCTTCCTCCTATGCTAATGGGAATTTCTGTAATTGCTTGACACTCCTGCATGAAAAAAAGCTCTTGGAGAAGCAATGTCTTCCACTTTTTCATGTTGTGGTCAATGAGGTCACTGACCTGTTCATACCTGCATTCATTGTTTCTAGGTGACTGAACTTTATAAGAAGGTAATGAGGGAATCCAATTATCAGTCCATATGTTAACTTTAAAACCGTTCCCAACTCTCCACATCAGACCTTTTTTAAGTAATTGTAAACCTGCATAAAGGCCTTTCCACACCAGAGAAGGGCCTGACCCCAATCTAGTTGACAGTAAGTCACTTTTGTTGAAGTACTTTTGCTTGAAAACCATGGCCGCCAAGGAGGTTGGATTGTGTTGGATCCTCCATCTTTGCTTTGAGAGCAAAGCTAGGTTAAAAATTTTAAAATCTCGAAACCCAAGACCTCCTGAAATTTTACTAGAGCTGAGTTGTTTCCAGTTAACCCAATGTATCTTCGAGCTATCCTCATTATATCCCCACCAGAATTTCCTTAGCAACTGATTTAGCTTCTTTGTTATTGAGAGTGGTAGCAGGAACATACCCATTGCATAAACAGGCAGAGCTTGAAGTACAGTTTTGAGAAGGATTTCCTTTCCTGCAGTGGATAGAAACTTGGTTTTCCAGTTAGTCATTCGAGCCCATGTTTTGTCCAAAATTGAATGAAAATCAGCTATTCTGGATCTGCCAATCAAAGCAGGAAGTCCAAGTATTTGTCAAAGGTGCTAGAGGATTTTACTTCCACCAGTTGCAGGACCTGTAACTGAGTTGCCTACTGTGTGTTCTTACTAAAAAAAGCAGATGATTTGTCTTTATTCAGTGCTTGTCCTGAGGCCTTCTCATATAGATCGAGAATGTTGAGAATACAGTGATCTGTGCTATGGTTGCTTGACAGAAGAGGATGCTATCATCTGCAAAAAAAAAGGTAATTGACTTTTACTAGACCTCTTCAAATAGGGACTGGAGTTAATTGACCATTTCTTTCAGCTCGATGTAGCAATGAGGTGAGGCTTTCAGCACAGAGGATGAACAAGTATGGTGAGATTGGGTCCCTTTGTCTTAGGTCCCTTGAGGGTAGAAACTTTCTTTGTGGTTCACCATTAACCAAAAGGGCATAGGAGACGAATTTAAGATAGCATTGTATGAGATGAATCCAGTGAGGAGGGAACTCCATCCTAGCCATAATTGCTTTCACAAAATTCCATTCTACTCTATCATAAGCCTTACTCATATCGAGTTTCAATGCCATGTAGCCTCTTTTTCCTTTCATTCTTGAATTCATGGTATGGAGTACCTCATATGCCACTAGTGTGTTATCTGTAATTAGTCGTCTAGGGACAAATGTACTTTGGTTCCATGAGATGAGATTGGGAAGGATGATCTTCAGCCTATTAGCAATGGTTTTGGAGACAATCTTGTATATGACATTACAAAAACTAATAGGTCTGAATTCAGACACTCTCTTGGGACTCTTAACTTTAGGAATGAGAGAGATGAGAGTGTCATTTACCTCTGTAAGAGAGCCACCTTGGTTGAGGGCCTGCAGGGAAAAAGTGCACACAGCCTCTCCAACCATCTCCCAATGCTTTTGATAGAATTGGGCTGGGAAGCCATTTGGACCGGGGGAGCTTAAGGGGTTCATTTGAAACACAGAAACTTGGACTTCCTCTCTAGTAAAAGGATTCATAAGCCATTCTTTCATATCTACTGTCAATGTAGTCTCTAATGCCTGTAAACACTCCTCGGTTCTAGTAGGATGGGAGGTAGTGAAAAGGGATGAGAAAAAAGTTTGTGAAAATCTCACAAATCCCTGCCTGTTCACTCACAATATGACCTTGAGAATCTTCTATACTCTTAATAGCATTAGTTTTTCGTCTTTGATTGGCCTGCATATGAAAGTATTTGGTATTCTTGTCTCCATTCTGAAACCAATGTTGTTTAGCCATCTGACGCCATTTCAAGTCTTCTGCTACCAAAGAGGCTTCTATTTGCTGCTGTAATCGCTGCATGGGGATTAAATGATCACCATTTCCATTATTTTGAAGAAGACTAACCTATTTAAGCCTCTGAGAAATTGCCAGATAGTCATTTTGCCTAGTTTTCTGTTTCCAGCACATTAGACCCCTTTGGCATACTTCAAGCTTTTGTCTCATTGATTTGGCTTCATAGCAGACTACAGATTCCTGATGCCATGCTTCAGCCACCACTTTCTGGCAATCCTCATTGGTTTCCCAAGCAACCTCATATTTAAAACTCTCCACTCTCCTTCAATCCCCATATATAATATGATTCTTATTGATGTGAAGTGGAGAGTGATCTGATCTAATTGCAGGGAGTGCAGTGCATGTACCAGAACTGAAAAAATCATTCCATTCCTTGTTGGCAAAGGCTCTATCTAGTTTTTCCTTAGTAAATTTTCTTCCACACCTGTTATTTGACCAAGTGAAAAACTGACCCTGAGCTTGGATATCATGAAGACCACAGTGATCAACAGCCTGCCTAAACTCCTCAATTTGCTTGTAAGGCCAGTTGCACCTACTTTTTCATCTTGATGGAGAATCTCGTTAAAATCACCTATGCATAGCCAAGGCATTTTAATGGAGGGTTTTAACATCTTGAGTAGCTGCCAGCTACTATTTCTTTTAGCAGTATCTGGATGGCCATAAAAACCTGTGAATTGCCAATCAAAATCAGTGTTGCTTCCTTCACCAATGCACTGATGTGCCACCGAGTGTAGTTGAGGACTTTGGCATTCCAATCCTCCTTCCATAGTAAGGCTATTCCTCCACTTAAGCCCACGCTATCAATTGCAAAGCAACCATCTAACTTCAAATGTTTTCTAACTTCTTCCATTCTTTTTTTCCTGCACTTAGTTTCCACAAGGAAAACTAGGTGGGAGTACTTTTCCTTAGCTAAGTTTCTAAGGATACTAACTGTCTGAGGGTTCCCAAGTCCTCGGCAGTTCCAAACTAAGATACTCATTGTGGATGGCAGGGCTGGGAAGCAGCCTCTGCCGTGAATAGTAGAACAACATTATTTTCATTATATGCCTTGAGTCTCTTAGAATCAGGTACTTCCTCTTTAAGAGATTTTTTACAATTTCGTTTGATGCTAGTTTTGAGAGGAGTATTTGAGATGTCAGCCAAAGTCTTACCTCTTTTACCTCCTATGCAAGTATCTTTATCTCAAGCTTTTCTTTTCCATTTGCTATTGGTAGTTAACAATTGATTTTGGGCAGGTTGACTGGCAGTCAAGGCAGACTTGTTTGTACACTTTTGTTGGAGGTATGTGTGGTCTGTAGCTAGATGCTCCTTTTGTGGTCCCTCCCGAGCACTTGTTAAGAGTGTCAAAGGTGCCTGTTGATGTGCATGTGCCAAAGAGGTCCAAGGGGGGTCAAGCTCCATAGTCATCATAATGTCTCGTGAGTCTTGGATTCCATTGACAGCTTCGAGTATGGGCACCTCAAACAAGGATGGGGCCTGCTATGTGTTTAGTGGTGTACCTGTAGCTTGAACTTTAGTCTGGATCCCTAGGTTGTTGGCATTAGGCGCACTTTGATCCAAGGTCTTCATGATCACATTTTGTCCGTTAGCTTCGTGAGTGGATTGTACCTGACTGTCCACTATATGCTCTTCCTGGAAAGTTGCAGTAGGCTTTTGGTGATCTGTCGGGTAGCAGGAGCTGGGAATCACTCTGTCTCCACCTTCACAACTTTTTCGCTACTGCCAAGAGTGGTTGTTAGCACCATGAGATCCACCATAACGACGGCTATCAAAGAGATTGGTGTGTCTGGGTTGACCTCTAAGCCATGGACCAAACTGTTATAGTTCTTGTTCTTCACCTTGTTGATCATGGTGTAGTCGATTGCAGCTTTTTCCTTGGTGATTTAAAACTCCACATTGAAAGCAGAGATTTTGTAGCCTTTCATACTTGAAGGATATCCAGTGTTGTTTATTATCAACCATGAGCCACTTTCCTCGCATCAGAGGCTTATTAAGGTTAACAGCAACTCGCACTCGGAGACATCTCCCCCATGCACGTCCATCGGCCTCAACGTCCACCCGTATAACGTGACCAATTGATTCTACAAATTGCTCCCCAAAAGCTTCTGTCATGGTGGCAAGAGGAAGATTGTGCAACTAGACCCAAAATGGTTCAAAGCCAAAGTGAAGAGCATTGATGGAAACTGCCTCATCAACTTCCATTAGGGTAAGGAGACTCCTATCAAAGAACCAAGGACGACCACTAAGAATTTTTTCCTTGTCTACCAAGTTTTGGAATTCAATGAGGAAAACCTGATCTCCAAGTTCTTAAACCTCACCCATCCTTCTAGCCTCATTTAAAAGAATATATAAATGCAAAAGAGATATTGCATCAAGCCACATCAGTTTGTGATTTTATTTGTCATATAATCTTTTTGTAACTAAAATATTTTTCTTTTAAGAAATCATTATGCCCAAATATTCAATACTTTCCTCACCATCAATTTTATTTTATTTTTTCTTTTTGCCCTCTCAATCCCATTACTACTGCCTGCAGCACAACCACAACAACGGCCAGTACTATCAACTTTCTAAAGATCAGTGTTGTTTTTTTTTTTTTTTTACTATTAATATTAAAAAGTACTTCTACGTGCAACCAAACAATATACAAGTTTTTTAAAGGTTTCAATCAATCAAAAACATATATATTGCCAATTATTTATCATGATGACTATTATATACAATGGATGCAGAAAATGATGAAGAGATTAACTCACAATTCCGGAAATATAATGTTGAGCAGTTCTGGTGAAAGGTTCATACGAGCTCTTGGTGGTATTTCCATTGATGCATATAGGAGTGTAGATGCTGTAAATGTCAATGCAGTCATAGGCAGCATATAACTCAGAGAAGGCCGAATCGCAGCCGTCCGATTGAATTTTGAAATTGCATTTGCTTTTTATATCGTGGTACAACCGATCCGATATCACCGCATGATTCCATGCATAATCAACGATTCCCTCATTATCTGCTTCAGAGTCCAATGCTGCGTTCCCAATCTGCATTTATTCATATATATATATATATATATATATAGATAATGTAGCCTCAATTATCTATTGCATATCAGCCCAAACAATCTATTGCATTTAGGAAATAAATATATCTCTTGTGAACCCAAGAGATTGAATCATATATATGAATTTAAATTAGAAAATGAATAGAAACCAACAACATAAATCTATGGGATTTTTGGATGTAAGATGTCGAGAAGTTTGTTATGAATAGTGAAAAAATGGAAGAGATCAGATGAAAACTAATTAATTTATAGGCCCATTTTGTATATATAGATGTGGCTCCCACTTTAAAAATATATATAACTAATACTTTTGTGTACAATATTTTAATAATATTTATTATTTAGATTAATGCTTATTTATATTAAAATAAATGAAAGTCAGGACATTACAAAAAAAAAAAACATTTCGATCTTTGTTGTTAAGTATTTGCAACCAGAATGATTCCATTCGTGGCAAATACCTAATTACGATTAAGTTTTTTTATTTTATTTGGTAGTGTATGTCTAGACTTTTAAGGTGGGTTTGGATGTTAAAGTAAATTGAGTTGAGTTGAGATGATAAAATATTGTTAGAATATTATTTTTTAATATTAAAATTGTTTTGAGATTTGAAAAAGTTAAATTATTTATTATATTTTGTATTAGGATTTGAAAAAGATGTAATGATGAGTTGAGATGAGTTGGAGATCCAAACAAAGCTTTAAGCTAGTGGTGTCAAGTCATGAAACACGTTGATAAGTTGGTATGAACAAACATATGTGACATTGAAACCAAATTAACAAACAACCACCACAATTACAATCATCAAAGAATAATAGAAATTTGGCAAGAAAAAAAATCACCATTAACCCTTTGAGGTTTATAAAAGTATTTTTGGATGCATTCTTATTATTATCGAGAATGGCCTCGGAAAGTTGTGGAACATAATGCCCTGAAAAATTGCAGAACCGATCAATTAGACAAATGCGACATAGATTATAAAAAAAACACCCATATATATGTGACCAGTTATTTTCGATAAAAATGATTATATATTTTTTATTAAATGAATTCATTCTTGTCGTAAATAATTATTTTTGTAATAAATAATCCGTTACAAATAAATATTTTTCTTATCACAAGCATGACCAAGCGGGCAATAGGAACATGTATTCTAAAAAAGATAGAGAAATAATAAATAAATCGGGCAAAGGGTAGTGTAAGTGGTTAGTATTTGTACGTACGTACCTGCATAGCTTTCTCCAGCAATGTAAAACTCATGTGATTTGAATTGTGGAAATCGTCGAAACCAGTTGACTAGAAACGTGTATGAATCCTTAGCTAATTATGTCACGAAAACAGGGCCAATTATATATATAGTAATATATATAGCTACAAGAATGTGTAGATCAATATATAGTTACCCGTCCTTGCGTCGCCAAGTTCAGCAAAATCAGTGCTGGTATTGGTGTAGGAAAAACCGACTCCAAAGGGAGATTCCACAAATAATAAATTGGCAACTGCTACCATAAATATAAAAAGTAAATCATATGGCCATTTAATTATTTATTTTATTTAATGAAAGTGCAATTAAACTTAAGAAGAGAAACAAGTCATATAAAAATAAAAGTTCTAAAAATAATCCAACCTTTGTTCCATGAGTAGGGGTTTAGATTTAACAATGGTTTGGTGCCAGCTTTCTGAGGGAAAAAAGGCCCCAGTTCTAGAGTTTCTCCACCAATGGACGAACATCCTGGACCTGAAATTTTGGAGTTCATGATCCAGCAGCCTTGATTGAGAGCTACGAAAAAGCATTCTCTGACAAAAATTTTGATTTCTTTTTTCTTAATATATAGAAGTAATTTTGCTATAATTCAAGGAGGAGAGGTTGGATCATGCTTGTTTCTCAGGAAACGTATATATATATGTATGAATCTTGAGTCTCTGGTAATGAAGTACGTACAACATGATGTAGATCGGCAAGAAATTGTGTAGAATTTGCAATTAATTAATGATAGGAAATAGTACTCACCTCCATTGAGCCACAAGAGTAGAGGCTTTTCATGGGGATTGTCAATTGCTTCGAAGAACCAATAGAACAAAGCTCGACCGTGGGTTTCATTGACTGTAATATATCCGGCATATTGCTTGAACTTCACCGGAATCTGGCCGGGAAGTCTAACCACTTCGTCAGCTTGTTGTTGAGCCAAGATCTCATGGCTCAGTACTTCATGATCATACTCAGACCCACTACTACTTAAATTCCCTTTTGCTGCGAAGCTCATGAAAGTTAGCAAAAGAGGAAGAAGAGAAAGAAAATATTGAGAATAGGAAGATAATGCCATTGTGGTCCCCGCCCAAATTCTCACTCAAGGCCAGTATTTAAAGACACAAGAATTAGAAGAATCATTAGATTAATTTACAACCTCGAAAAGACCGTTTGGATTTACGCCCCAACAGTACAACGTCCGATTGATCTCTAATTAAGCTCAATTAATAAAAATATTAGGTTCTAGAAGAAGTACGTACCGATCAACGATCGAAAAGCTTCCGATTGCAGCTTTTTGTTGGCTAGTGAGTGTTTTGATGACTTGGAGAGATCGGCCCTTTTGGAGCAAATTATTGCGGGGGAGCTTTGCTGGCTTGCTTCTCTTCGGTCAACCCATATCATTTCACGCAATATAATTAATATGTAAACTAGAAATAGCTCAATGCAATACATTTAAAGCTACGTTTAGATGCTAAATTACTCTCAATTAATCTTAATTCATTATTATAATTTTTTTAAATTTTAATATAAAATATAATAAATAATTTAATTTTTTCAAATCTTAAAATAAAATTTTAATAATATTTTATTATCTCAACTCAACTTAGTTCGACATCTAAATGCAACCTTAATGCGTAGTGTGAGGGAAAAAAATACCCATAGCCTATAAATTGGGCCTAACCCACCAAAACATCACTAAAGACAAAAGGAGAATAAGAAAAGAAATAAGAAGGGGACAAAAGGAATATGAGGGTTGCAAATATAGAAAGAGGGAAGAGAGAGATAAGAGAGATATGAAGGCTGTAAAATGTTAGAGGGTTAGGAGAAGAAAGCAAAGAGGATCACGCAAGGGAGATCTACGACTTTCTTTTCTATATTTTGTCTCTAGAATAATTATGGGGTTGTTTGGGAAGTTAGATGAGAAATTTGTGTCTCATCTCAAAACTTTTTATAATTTTATTTCTAAATATTACTCAAATATAAGATATTTTTCAATTTTAATTTTTAATTTTTTCAAATAATCATTACAAATTTTACAAATTTTCCAACAATACAACTTTTTCAAATTTCAAAACAAAAATAATATTAAAATAATTTTATAATTTTATAATATTTTTATTCAAATTTGTTTTTCTTTCCTTTTCTAAAATCTAAAAAATTATCTTTGACTCAAACTATTTCACAAAATTCTCATCTCAAATTTTAGTTGTGAGGTCACTCGTTTTCTTCATTTAAAGACTCTAGATCGATGAATGTTGGATTCAGATTTTCTTCGATTCCCTCGTTACTTTGGTTCATTATTATTATTTTTTTCCCCTTTTGTTGGGTCATATATAATTCTATTGTTTATTCATTTTTATCGGCCTATCTCAAGCTGTTCACATAACCTTATTTTGATGGGGAATCCTTTTTAAGATATTGAGATTTTGAGATAATGATACCTCCATTTGTGCATTTTTTTCAAAACCTCCATATGTCCTTAAGAGTTTGTTTGAGTAACTTTCAAGTAGCGTATGAAATTCTCTGTAGAGTGAATAAAGATGTAAGTTAGATAGCTACTATATATTAATTTTACATTATTGTATTCAGTAACAAATTCACGTGATGATTTGCAATTAATTAATGATAGGAAATGGTACTCACCTCCATTGAGCCACAAGAGTAAAGGCTTTTCATGGGCATTGTCAATTGCTTAGAAGAACCAATAGAACAAAGCTCGACCGTGGGTTTCATTGACTGTAATATATCCGGCATATTGCTTGAACTTCACCGGAATCTGGTCGGGAAGTCTAACCACTTCGTCAGCTTGTTGTTGAGCCAAGATCTCATGGCTCAGTACTTCATGATCATTCTCAGACCCCCTACTACTTAAATTCCCTTTTGCTGAGAAACTCATGAAAGTTAGCAAAAGAGGAAGAAGAGAGACAAAATATTGAGAATAGGAAGATAATGCCATTGTGGTCCCCTCCCAAATTCTCACTCAAGGCCAGTATTTAAAGACGCAAAGAATTAGAAGAATCATTAGATTATTTTGCAACCTCGAAATGACCGTTTGGATTTACGTCCCAATAACACAACGTCTGATTGATCTCTAATTAAGCTCAATTAATAATAATATTAGTCGTTCTTATTGCATTTAAGAAAAATGCTAAATGCTTCGTATGATCTATGAAGAAGTACGTACCGATCAACGATCGACATCATTGCAGCTTTTTGTTGGCTAGCGAGTGTCTTGATGATTGAAATAAAATATTTTAATATTAATATTATTTTAAATATTATTTTAAATAATTTATATATAAATAAATTATATATAAATATATATTTATATATTTATATAAATTATAAATAGTCTAATTTAAATTAAAAGTTAAAAAATAAATTTACAATTTAAAAAAATAAAAAATTAAAATTAAAATATTAACCGATAGGGTTTTGCTACACAACCTCTTACTATTCATCCACACTCCACACTCCATATTTTTTAATATTTTTTAATATTTTTTTAAAATTTTTTTTTGAATTTATTTTTTTAAAACTATTTCAAATTTTTTATTTACTATTCATATAAAAATTATTTAATAAAAAAAATTTAAAAAAAATTTTAAAAAAAAAAAATGTGGAGTGTTGAGAGGTTAGAAAGATTTATTGCAGAAAATAATACGGTACAAATTCAAAACTTTGAATCGGCTTTTTTAGAGCAAATTAGGGGGGGCTTTTATTACCCTGCTTCTCTCTGGCCATTGGCCAACCCATATCATTGCAGGTAATAAAATTAATATATAAACTAGAAATAGATCACTGCATACATTTATGCGTAGGTTTCACTACAATTTGTTATCCACTACGACTATTTAATAATGTTTAAAAAATAATTGTTAAAAAAGTTTTAAGATGTGCAAAGTGTGCATATTTTTTTTAAAAAAAATGGACAAATAATTTATAAATCACTTGAAAACTTGCGTCTTCTAGAAAGCATTACTCATAATATTGGTGTACATGCGCAAAAGTGCATGGTTGTTCGTTACGGCTAGCAAATTAATGACCTTGACTTGGGGTGTGTGTATAAATCTCTTGATATAAATTTAAATTATTGTTAGATGAAATATTAAAATCTGATTCTATTTTCGACTTTCTTTTCTATATTTCGTCTTTAGAACAATTAAAGGGTTGTTTGGAAACTTAGATGGATGAAAAATTCTACAAAATTTTCATAATTTCATTTCCAAACATCACTCAAACACAAAATATTTTTTAATTTTTAATTTTTAATTTTTAACTTTTTCATCTAATCATTATTTAGGGGTCGGTATAAATTTAAACTGAAAAATCAGTAAACCGGTCCAAATCAGACCGGACCGGTAGGACCAATTTTGAACCGGTCTAGTCCAAGACCGGCTTATAATGCGTAAACCGGCCGAACCGGACCGGACCGATTGATACAAATATATATATAAAATAATATTTTATATATAAATTATACAAAATTAAAATTATACAAAATATTTTATATATATTAATATATAAGTTTTATATATAATGTATAATTATATGTGAAATTTTTATATATAATATATATAATTATATATCATATTTGAAATAATTTCATATTATAATTTATAAATTATAATATAAAATGTTAATCTTAAATATGAACATTTGTAATTTGTTTGATCATATGTTATTAATATAATTATATATAAGATAATGTTATTATAAAATAAAAGTTTAATCTTAAAATAAAAATTTAATTGATCATGTATTATATAGCTATACTAATATATAGTTTATAATATATACTAACATATAGCTATAATAATAGTCTAATATTAATACTATTATAAAAAAAAAAATTAACCAAGCGGTCCCTCTCAACGTAGAGGTCTCTCTCTACTGCCTAGTGTAGGTTTGCATGGTCATCTTGATGACCTGTCTTTAGGTTCTTCCCTGTGAATGTTGTTTTAGTATGGATCACAACATTGAGAACTTGTGTGCCCATCTCTCGCTGACGAAACAAGAGGAAAAGGTGATTGTTGTGTAGGAGAATTCGGTGGGAGATGCTTTGGTAAGGGCTGAGCATTGCCTGTTATTCAGACTTCTAACAACGAAGCATTTACCTAGGAAGCGTTGAAATCGACTATAAGGAAGGTATGGCGTCCTAGTAAGGTTGTCACCATCTGTGACTTGAACCCCACTTTGTTCATTGCTAAGTTTGAAGATATGAAGGATAAGGATCATGTTAAACAAGATGGACCATAGTTGTTTGATAAGTAACTTGTGCTGACTAGCAATGTGGAGGGGCTTAAACAAACACATCAAGTCCACTTAACTGAGGCTTTGTTCTGGGTCCGTATCCATGACCTTCCAATGATGGTTCATAACTCTTCTATGGGAAGACGCATTAGTCAGGTGCTAGGGAAAGTGATTAAAGTGGATTTAGAGCAAGATGAATTGGCATGGGGAGAGTTTATGTGTATACGGGTATGCATGGATATTCGAAATCTCTATTACATGGTAAGAAAGTTTGTGTAGGATCTACTCATCCCATTTGGGTAATATTTTCCTATGAATGTCTCCTTAATCTTTGCTACTTATGTGGATTAATGGGCCATTTACATCAAGATTGTGAGTACTAGACAAATTCTATGACTAATCTGAGTATTTTTGAATTCCTATATGGGCCATGGCTGCGAGCTGGGAGTCAGGGAGGTGATGGGAGTAACATGTGAAGTCATTTTTTCCAGCAACAGGAGACCAGAAGGTCATCAGAGTAGCCTGCTGCGGCTGCTGGAGATGCAGTGTTTATCCCTAAAAATGTTGTTACGATGGATAACTCTATTTTTGCAGAAAACTCAGAGCCAATTAATCTTGGAGTTAACCATCCAGTTACGGATGGAATCAATGCTAATCAATCAGTTACTCAGCCACTATTTCAAACTAACAAACTTGAAGAGATATCTTCGGGATTTGTTTCTAGAGAGGTTGTAGCCAATAAACCAGGAAGTTTAAATGGTAATTGTTTGAAGAAGGCTTCTGAGAATGTAGATGTGTATTGGAGTTTTTCAGTCATTGACAAAGGGAAGTGTTTGAATATGCCAAGTGGAGGGAATGATGAATGCACACCCATGCACGTGCCAAACCAACAAAGTCATAGAACTCGTACTTGGAAGCGTATGGCAAGATCCAAAGGTATTAGTGCCATCTATCTTGATGCTGATAGTGACTCTAAAAGAACTGGCTCTAAAAGCCCTTTGAATCCAAAGGGCTTGGCCCTCTTATGTAAGGCAGAAGTCAAGTTGACTATCCTTAGCTTTACCCTCCCATATTGATGCTGTAATAGAGGAAGATTCAAAGAAGTGGTTTATAATTGGGGTATATGGCTAACCAGAGGTGTCCTGAAGATGTGAAACTTGGAACTTAATTAAAAGTTTGAATAGAGCTGAAGCATGGCTTGTCTTTGGGGATTTTAATGAATACTTTCAAAAGAAGAGAAATGGGGAGGAAGAGATAGACCTAACCATCAAATTAAGGAATTCTTAGAAGTACTGGAGGAATGTTACTTAAAGGATCTCGGATTTCATGGGCCTAGATTTACCAGGTGTAATGGGAGAGGGGAAACAGCTTTGATTTCAGAGAGGTTGGATAGGTTTCTAGGAAACCTAGCCTGGTGTAATATGTTTGATAGGGTTGAAGTATCCCATGGCTCGACCTCTTACTCAGATCACTTACCAATCTGGGTGGATGTAATGGGAATCCAGATTATAAGGAAAAGGCCTAAACCATTTAGGTTTAAGGCTATGTGGCTGGAAGATGAAGCTTGTTCTCAAATTGTGGAAGAATCATGGAGTATACAAAGAGGCCAGAATGATCTAAGATGAGTAATGTAGTCCATTGCTGGGTGTACCTCTAAACTGCAATTATGGAACAAAGTAAAATTTGGGAAAGTTCAAGACAAATTGCAAGAGGCAAGACTGAGATTGAAAGCTGCACAGCAGGGGGATCCCCAAGCTTTAAGTTCAGAAGATATGAAGTCTACATCTGAGGAGGTTCAAACATGGCTAGCAAGGGAAGAAATAATGTGGAAACAAAGATCTCGTGCCCTTTGGCTAGCTGAAGGGGATCAAAACACCAAATTCTTCCATGCTAAGGCATCTTAGAGGAGGAAGAAAAGCAGTATTGTCAAACTTAAGGATGGAAATGGAAGCTGGCAGGAAAGGGAGCAATGCAATAATCTTATCATTAACCACTTTACATCCTTGTTTACTTCTGCAGGTTCCCAGAATGTTGATGTTGTTATTGACAAGATAGATACCAAGGTCACTGCATAAATGAATGAAGATCTTATTAGAGAATACACTGCAGAGGAAGTGTGTAGAGCCTTAAAAGAAATGCATCCCTTGAAGGTCCTTGGCCCTGATGGATTGCCCCCTTTGTTCTTTCAAAAGTTCTAGCCTCAAATTGGTAACTCTATCACTGATGTTGTCCTTAATGCTCTCAACTTGGGTGTTTTCCCTCAGGCAGTGAACCATACTTATATAACTTTGGTTCCTAAGAAAAAGAGCCCCAATTCTGTTAATGACTTTAGACCCATTAGCATCTGTAATGTTATTTACAAATTGATCTCTAAAGTCATTGCAAATAGAATTAAGCAAGTACTATCTTTTGTCATCTCTGAAACCCAATCTGCTTTCCTACCTGGCAGATTGATAACCGATAATGTCTTGGTGGCTTATGAGGTTATTCACTTTCTAAGGAGGAAAAAGAAAGGAAAAAAAGGGTTTATGTCTCTTAAGCTTGATATGAGTAAAGTTTATGATAGGGTTGAATGTTCTTTCCTACAAACTGTTTTGTGCAAACTGGGTTTCCATGATAAAGTGATCCAACTTACTATGAGATGTGTGCAAAGTACTTCTTTTTCAATCCTTATTAATGGATCTCCAATAGGTCATATTATCCCTTCCAGGGGCTTGAGACAAGGAGATCATATCTCTCTTTATTTGTTCCTGTATGCACAAAAGGCCTAATTGGTTTGTTGAAGCATGCAGCTACCTCAAATGAAATTTCTGGAATTCGAGTTTGTAGAGGTGCCCCAAAACTGAACCATCTTCTATTTGCTAATGACAGCCTCATTTTCTGTGATGCTAAAGTGGAGACCAATCTCAGATTGTTAAGATTACTGAAACTCTATGAGGAGGCTTCTGGTAAGTTCATCAACCAGGATAAATCTGCCATGGTTTTCAGTCAGAATACTAGTGCAGTGCAGAAGAGAGCTATTATGGATTTATGGGGTACTAATCAGATCTAGCAATATGATAAGTACCTAGGATTGCCCTCTATTGTTGGAAGATCCAAACAAGCTGTTTTTGCTAAGATTAAGCAAAGAGTCTGGTTGAAGCTTCAAGGCTGGAAAGGTCACATGTTCTCACAAGGGGGGGTAGGGAAGTAATTCTCAAAGCTGTGGCTCTTGCTATTCCCTCCTATGCAATGAGTTGTTTTAAACTCCCCTCTAAACTTTGTATTGATATTGAGAGTATGATGGCCAAATACTGGTGGGGGCAAAAAAATGATGAAAGGAAGATTCACTGGGTTACTTGGCACAAGTTATGTTGGCCTAAAGCTGTTGGGGGTCTAGGCTTCAAGGATTTGGAAATTTTCAACATGACATTGCTGGCTAAGCAGGGGTGGAGGCTACTGCAACACAAAGACTCTTTTCCATAAGATCTATAGTGCAAGGTACTTTGCAAATGGCAACCTGTTCAAGGTCCATCTTGGTAACTCTCCTTCCTATGCTTGGTGAGGAATATGGGAGGCTAAGAATCTGCTCTTAAAAGGTGGAAGATGGAATGTAGGGAATGGAAGAAATATACATATACTTGATGATGTTTGGCTGCCTAGCTTCAGAGAATTAAGGAAGGAAGTTATGGTGCTCAATCCTCAATAGGCTGGGAGGTCTCCGAAATTGGAAGGACAAGTTGCTTCTCTTATTGACAATAATACCAAGTGGTAGAACCTGTCTAAGGTTAGATCTCTCTTCAATCCAAAAATTACAGAGGCTATACTGAGGCAACATCTGAGTTATTCTAATGAAGAAGATATGTGGATATGGGAGCATGAGAAAAGTGGTTGTTTTAGTGTTAGAGGTTGTTTAAGTCACTTTCTATAGTGAATGTGGGGGAAACATCTTATGGGGCTGTCACAAAAAAGTTCTAGAATGGGTTATGGAAACTAAAAATCCCTCACAAAGTCAAGTTGTTTGCTTGGAGAGCATGCAAAGAAGTACTTCCCACTAAGGTTAATCTTCTTAGTAAAAGGATAGATGTGGACGGGGCTTGTTGTTTCTGTCAACATAGTCCAGAGGATTTAGCTCATGCATTATTTTTTTGTCCTTCCATTCATGAACATTGGGTGAGAAAGTTTCCTAACTTCCAATTGGTTAATAAGTTTTCTTCTTTCATGACTGCTGCAATGCAAGTTTTTTCAAAGAAATCTATAGAAGATTTATCTGATTTCATCTTGATGGCTTGGGATTTCTAGTATAGGAGGAAGTCAATAGTGAAGCAGCTTCTTATACAGCTATGAGAACAGTTATCACTGAAATTAAAAGACTAACGTAGAGATTTGAGGAATGTAAGATCCAGCATTGTGGATCGTCTCTCAAATGTTGTAGCACATTACTTAGCTCGACATGCATGGAACACTACACAAATGCAGATATGGTGGCATACGGTCTCTTCTTTTATTGAACATGTCAATTTTGTTGATCAATTATCTTATTCTCAAATTTGAGGTCTTTAGTACCTCTTTACAATAACGTTCAAATTTTCTATCAAAAAAATAAAAATATTAATACTATTATATAGCTATACTAATATATACGTTTATAACTAATACTAATAGTCTAATATAGACTATAGTTATACTTATACTAATATAATTATACTAAATCACTATAAATTTATAACTAATACTAATATATAACTATACTAATAATCTAATATTAATACTATTATACTATTATATAGTCTAATATATTATACTATAGTATATTAAATGTATTACAAATATATATATCAATATATATTATATAGTCTAATATAATATCAATTAACAATGCAAGGATACTTAAATGATACTTTACGCTTTTAATTTCATTTATTAAGAATTTACGATGTTCTTCCCAGTGTTCTAATAGTTGTCTTCTGCTTTTATATAATTGATAGTTAGTTATCATTGATTCTTTATCTTGCTTCATTAATGAAATTTTCTCCTTAAGATCTTTTATATCATCCATATGTATTTGTAATTCAAATCTTAGATTATAATCCATACACTTTAAATCATATAGATCTCGATAACCAGCACCAGGAGCAAAATAATATTCCATAAAATTAAAATATTAAAATATAATTAATATAATATATAGGTATAGAAAGCTAGTAATAAAAGCAGTAAAAATAGGCGATATAACCAGCCATATGCATGAGAGCAATTAAAGTAGACGGTATAACCGACCATATGCATGATAAAATAAAATAGATAAAAGAGATATACAAAATCAACTTTATTGAAGACATAATACTTACAAGGAGACTAATTCTCAGAGGAGTTGAAGACAGAAGACATGAAGAAGGAAATGAGAATTGGTTTACAAAAGGTAGGCTTGGTAGAGCTATAAGAGATTTGGACAAGAGAGGAAAAGGCTTCAGATGAGAGATTTTTCTGAAGCTTTTCCTTTGTTACAAACTCCTATTTATAGATACTAAAACAGTGCAACACAGTACAACACAGTAACTTTAATAATACATGAACAGTATCATCACGTGAAAATCAATTTGTACAAACAGTAACTCTAATAATTCGTGAATAGTACCAACTCGTGAATAATATGAACAAAGTCTTTTGTCGTTTTCTTGGATAATAATCTTGAGCAGTGACAATAATCTAACTTGAACAGAGAAAAGTAGTAATCTTTTGGAATCACATAATCTGAAACTCATAATTTGTCAATTCTAGTTCAAACGGATCTTAGGAATCTATCAGGAGGTACTGGATGATAAGGTGAAAAATCTTGAAAAGGAAAAGCGCCTGAGTGAGAGGCCTATTGAGAAGGAGAAGCCTGAAGGGCTGCAGGTTGCTGTAATGGAGATAATCTGGCTAGATGTTGTGCGTCTTCTTCATCACCACTATCTGAAACTTGTGACATTATTTCGGTTAATTTTTTCAAATCTTTTTTGCTGGTGATGGATGCTAATTGTGCTTGAAATCTACTCCGTTGGACAAGCACTTCTGGAGTTTTGGTAATTTTTGAAAACATTTTCAAGACATGATCATAATTGTATTTTTCTCACCATTTGACAGAAACTTGGCGGGTCAAGAACATAATGGTTTTGAGAGAGGGATGAGGTTTGATAACATATTCTCATTTCATAATCCAATTTAATTTTGTTTTGAGAAAGAAAAGAAAAAGTGGTGAACAATGACTTAATGCTGGTGGACTGTCATCTTGTGAAGTAAAAATTTGAAAACTTTCTTAGAGGGGGAGAGGAAGGAGAAGAGGTTCGGGTCCATAATGGTCCCACCAAAGTGAAAACCATTTAGGAAGTATCTTGATTTCTTGTAATTTGTCAAAATGAAGGAACCAAGAATGATGCAAATTTTTGTTTTGTTTTAAAAACATTTTTGTCCATGCCTGTTGATAATTATAATAATCATAATAAGGCGGATCATAAGGCTGAGAAAACTTTCTTGTCAAATAGGAATTTTTTTTCCATTGTTCCAAAGTGAGAATTTGTTTAATAGTGACTTTATGAAAAGTAATAATTGGAGAAGCAGATGGAGATGGTTGAGTTTGAAGGGAAAGGGATCCAGAAAGAATAATTGAGTCGGAGTCTACTAATATGAATTCATAAAAATTTTGAGTTTTCTTAATATTTTGCGGGATGTAATGCCAATCTGATAAAAGAAATGCATCAAGTAATTTTTGGGGGTCAGATATGTGTTGAATTTCAGGCTCAATGGGGAAGACAGGGTGCCAGTAAGATTTAATGATAATAGGAGATGTAGAAGACTGAGATAATAATGGAGGGCTAATAATTTGAAAATGAGAAGAAGAAGAAGGAGAAACAACTTTAGAGTATGTGGGTAATTTTGGAGAAGATAATAATGAGAATGGATTGTATGATGATCTAATATTTTGTGGTAATGACTCAAGAACCGTATATGGTCTTGGGGTTGCAGAAGGATAAGGAGGAGATGGTGGCAATGCATAAGAAGATTTAGTCTTTACTTTAGACTTTGAGGAAGACATGATTTTTCCTGTAAAAATTCTCGGGATAGAAAATCAGGAAGACAATTAGAGTCTCCTTTAATATGTTCAATATCAAAATAAAAAATACTTAATATAGCTTGTCATCTAACAAATATTTGTTTAGCAGCCAAGTTTTTAACATCTTTAATCAAAACTTCCTTGGTTGATTTACAATCTATCCTAAGTAAAAAAATTTTATTTAACAAATCATCTGGAAATTTAGAAATACATAATAAAATAGCTAAAATCTCTTTTTTAATGGTGCTATAATTCTTTTGGGCAGGATTCCAACATCCTGAATGAAATCGAATAATTTGTTCAGAATTATTTGATAATCTTTGTTTCATAATTTCTCCATAACCAAGATCAGATGCATCTGTTTCAACAATTTTAAAAGTATGAGGGGATGGGAGTCCCAAACATGATAATTTCTTAACATGTGTTTTAATCTGTTTTATAATATTTGTATACTTTTCTGTCCATGGTGGTGGATTCTTTTTTAATCTCTTAAATAATGGTTTGCATAATGGCCTGAGAGATTGATAAAAATTTGCAACATAATTGAGACTTCCCAGAAATTTTTGTAATTGTTGTTTATCTTTTTATTTTATCTGAAAATTTATCAGCAAACTCTATTGCTCTATTAATTGGAGTAGTAGTTCCTTAATAAATGTCATGTTCAAGAAACCTGATTTTGTTTTGAAATAGTTTTATTTTTGGTGATGAAACAACTAATCCATTCTGTTTAATAATTTGGATAAAAGTATTTAAGTGCTTCCGATGTTATTCAATAGATGAGAAGAATATTAATACATCATCTATATAGACTATTAAAAAAATGAGTAAAATGGGTAAATATTTCGTTTATAATATTTTGAAATTCACTATGAGCGTTTTTTAATCCAAATGGCATAACATTCCATTCATAATGTCCAAATGGGACTGTAAAAGCTGTTTTATATCGATCTTTTCTAGCAATTTGAATCTGCCAGAATCTACTTTTCATATCAAATTTTAAAAATACTGTGGTGTCATAGAGTCTAGATAATAAAATTTTCTTATTAGGGATCGGATATCTAATCCATTGCAATACTTTATTTAAAAGTTTATAATTAATAACTAACCAAGGAACTCCTCTTTCTAATTCTGCCTGTTTTTTAACATAAAAGGTAGCACAACTCCAAGGTGATTTACTTTTCCTAATTAATCATTTTGTTAATAAAATCATTAATTTCTTTTTTACAAAATTCTAATAATTCATTATTCATTTGAATTGGTCTGGCTTTAGTTGGAATATTTTTCTCAGAAAAGTCTTTCTCATAAGGTAATTCGACTATATGTTGTTTTCTATTCTAAAAAGTATTAGGTAGGTTAGAGCATACTTCTTTTTCAATCATGGTCTTAAAATTATCAAATTTTTTGAGTTAATAATGGATTTTTTAATTGTTTTTCAATTCTTTTATATTTTAATTCTTATTTTAAAAAACTTAATTTGGATTTCTTGTCCAAGTATTTTAGTAAAAATTCCTTCCTCTATTACAGAGAAATGGCAAAGTAATGCAACGAACAGATTTCCTAATATTACTTTGGTGTTAATATTTTTTACCAGAATAAATGTTGTTTTAAAACAAATTCCATTATTACAAATATGTGCATTAGATAATTTCTAATTTATGTTTAATTTTGTTCCATTAGCTTGAGATAATATTTCTTTTGTTTTTTCAAAATATTTAAAAGGTATTAATCCTTCTTGTATACAATTTAAGTCTACTCCTGTGTCCAATAGAGCAATTGTAGTAAAAGAAAAATTCTTGATTAATTGAAACAGTTACTTTCGTATACCATTTTTGAAAATTTATTTTATTAAGGATATTAATGAAGTTGTCTGTTTCATCTTTAATAATAATTGTTGAACAATTTTCTTGTTCTTTATTTTGAGAATTATTTAAGTTGTTTTTATCTATTTTTAATAATATAATTTCTTGTAATAATTGTTCATTTGAAACTTCTAATTTAAGATTGGATGTTTTTAAATTTTTAATTTCTTGTTGTAGGTCTTGTAATGTGATTTTTTATTTTTCTATTTTAAATCTCCCTACTATCTCTGAGAAATTATAGCGAGTTGAAGAGGTTACTAAAGTATTTTGATTATTAAAAGTATCTTTTAACTTTTCTAAATAATCTTTTCTTTCCTGTGGATCTTTGATTTTATCTATTAATTCTAATTAATATCATTTTGTCTTGAAAATACATTAATAGTTTTATTACAAAAACAACTATTTTTATCTAAATAATTACAAACTTGTATCTCATCTTCTTCGGATTCGCTTTCAGAAGATTGTTCCGAAAGACTTCATTCTTTTAATTGATAGAATTCTTCTTCGGATTCGATTTCAGAAGATTGTTTCCAATGAAGTATATTGGGAGGCTTGTGTTGGTAAGCTATTAAATCCATTGGTCAGCCCATTTATGCTGAAAGGCTTTTAAGGGTGGTCCCAGTGGTATTCCCTCAAGCTCTTAATCTACTTATTTCTCTTTGGATATAGGAAATCTTTGATTCTGTCTCAATGAATTTGAACTCTTTATTTAAACCTAATGAATCTACTACTAGTATCCCCATAGAACCTGATGATATTAATCAAGAAGATTACAATATAATAGATATAGAAAGAAATTTACAAGATTGGACGACTCCTAATGTTACAAAAAATCAGATATATAAGTATTCTACTTTTTCTTCTAAATTATCATTTCTTACTAATTATTCTATTAAAATAGTAGAAAAAACTATTAGTTTAAATAATGATTATGAATCATTATAATTATTAACAAGAGAAGCTATCAAGCATCACAAAAAACAGAAATACTCTTTCATACATATTGGATTAGTACAAGTTGCTATAAAACCACTCACTAGAAGTGGATTAAACACCTCAGTATTATTCTGTCTAAGAGATGGAAGACACTTAAATTTTCATTATTCATTACTTGGAATGGTAGAATCGAGCTTGTTCCAAGATCTAATTTATTTTAATTGTTATCAAAATTATTCTATTTCATTATTTGATCCTAATATACTACATGTTTTATATTAAATATTAAAACGAATGGTTACAAAATGATGGAAGGGTCACATCCTCTAACAGTAGTATATATGATTCATTATAAATTAATGAAAACAACATTAGAACCACAAGCTCTTATTACCAGTCCAAAATGATATACATTATTATTACAATCTAGTACACAAAACTCTAGCATACAAATTTCCAGACAAATTAACTGGAATCAAATTACTCTTCCTAATGAATGGCAATTAGAAAACATTACTCTATTACCTAGGGTAGAAAATAATTCTAAGGACGATCTTGAGTATATAGATCAAAAAACTTATGGAACAGTCCAAATAGCTTTTCAACCTTTTAGAAGATCTTTTTCACATTATTCTTCTCTAACAGTTTCTAGTTATCGTACACCTCGATCTGTTTTTACATCAAAATCTCAAAATTTTAACAACAGATCCCAGAGTATAGATTCAAAATTAGGAGAATTATTCTCGGAAATATTATTGATACACCAGTTTATTCTGTTAGTCATCCAGATAGGACATCCACATCTCATAATCCTAAAAAGGAACCTTCTTCTCCAACATATTCTCAAGTGATTGGAGATGATGACGAAATATATACCTTAAATAAAGAAGAATTTAAAATTAACAAGAAATATCTCAAACAAGATTATATGAAAGAAGAAAATAGTCATAAAAGATTAATATTTTTCTCAACTTTTACAAAGATAGAAAGAGATTATATTCAAGAAAAATATTACTAGTATTTGGAAGAAATACAAATTAATATACATTTCTTTACATGGTTTGAAATTTATAAATCAAACCAATTATCAACCATAAACAGAACTACTAACCAATGGATTAAAGAAGAAAACAATCAAATGGTTTATGAAGAATATCCTCCATTTGAAACTATTAAATTCAATAAAAGAAATACCCAAATACTGGTCTCACCAATAAAAAAGCATAATAGTTCAGTAGAAGCTAAAAACACTGATAACATAATCCAACAAAATAATTACACCAATTTATATTTAAAAACCATGAGCAAACAATTAAAAAGAATTGAAATCCAAATATCTCCTGTTAATTCTACTATTCAAGAAGCAAAAGAAACCCCTTTATTTATTCCCCATGAGATCCCATCTCATTTAAAAATCATTTTTTCTAAAAACAAAAAGGATCTAGTAGAACAAATCTCTAACAAATTAAAAAAATTAACTATTAGTAATACTGCATCTATTTAAAAACAATCTCATATTAATGTATTAAGTAAAACGGATTCTCCCGAAATATCTGATTCTGAAATAAGTAATATTGAAAATCAATTTAAAAATTTAGACTTACAAATAAATAAGATTAGATGAGACTATGCTAATACTTATGTAGCCAGAGATTCTAAAGAACATATCTCCATTACTCATAATTGGTATTCGAGATCTACGCCTTTAGATATGCAATTCGAGGAACGAGAACATATAGTAATATCTGCTTTTGCACCAGATGTATTGGATGAATGGAATATAGATGGATTATCTGAGTGTGAAATATTAAATCATTTCCAAGAAATGATTATGGTAGCTAATGTCTATAAAAGTAATAGAAAAACTGACCACCAAGTAGCACATATTATTGTCACAGGGTTTACTGGCCAACTAAAAGGCTGGTGGACTCATTACCTTTCAAATGATCGAAAGATACAAATATTAACTGCTTACAAATATAATGAAAATATACAAGTTATGAAAACAGAAAATGGATTACCATTAAAAGATGTTGTAAATACATTAATATGTGTATTAACCAAACACTTTATTGGTGATCCTGTTCAATTCAAAGAAAGAACTAGTGATTTATTGATTAATTTAAAATGTCCTCAATTATCTAATTTCTATTGGTATAAAGATGTATTTCTAATTAAAGTTATGATTAGAAATGATTGCCAACAACCATACCGGAAGGAAAAGTTCATAGCCGGACTTCCATATTATTTCGCCCAAAATGTATGAGAATCGTTAGTCAGATCAGATGGTACTATTGATTTTCATAGTCTTATATATGGTGATATAATAACTATTATTAATAGAACTAGTTTAACTATGTGTGATGATTTAATATTAAAAAAGCAAATGAAAAAAGAAAAGAAATTTGCTAGAAAAGAATTAGGTACCTTTTGTGAACAATTTAATTATACTCCATTATTAACTCGTTCAAGAAGACACAAAAAGGGAAAAAGAATCTATAAGAATTATTCTAACAAAAAATGAAAATATAAAAAACCTTATAAAAGATTAAAGGATAAACAGATATATAACAAACCGATAAAACCTCCAAAAATAACTAAAAAAAAAAACAGATTGTTTGCTATAAATGTGGAAAAGTTAGACATTATAAATCAAATTACAAGGTTAAACAACAGATTAATGAATTAGATGTATCTGAAACATTAAAAGAAAAATTATTAAATATTTTTATAATACATTCAAGTAAAGAAGAGGAAAGCCCTTCTGAAGAAGAAGAAATCTATCAATTAAAAGAATCAAGTCTTTCAGAATAATCTTCTGAAAGCGAATCCGAAGAAGATGAGATACAAGTTTGTAATTGTTTAGATAAAAATAGTTATTTTTTGTAATAAAACTATTAATGTACTTTCAAGACAAGAGGATATTATATTAGAATTAATAGATAAAATCAAAGATCCATAGGAAAGAAAAGATTATTTAGAAAAGTTAAAAGATATTTTTAGTAATCAAAATACTTCAGTAACTTCTTCAACTCCCTATAATTTCTCAGAGATAGTAAGGAGATTTAAAACAGAAAAATAAAAAATCAAATTACAAGACCTATAATAAGAAATTAATGAGATAAAACAAGTAATTTAAAATTTAAAAACATTCAATCTTAAACTAGAAGTTTCAAATGAACAATTATTACAAGAAATTATATTATTAAAATAGATAAAAATAACTTAAATAATTCTCAAAATAAAGAATAAGGAGGTTGTTCAACAATTGTTATTAAAGATGAAACAGACAACTTCATTAATATCCTTAATAAAATAAATTTTCAAAAATGGCATACGGAAGTAACGGTTTCAATTAATCAAGAATTTTATTTTACTACAATTGCTCTATTGGACACATGAGCAGACTTAAATTGTATACAAAAAGAATTAATACCTTCTAAATATTTTGAAAAAATAAAAAAAAAATTATCTCAAGCTAATGGAACAAAATTAAACAGAAATTAGAAATTATCTAATGCACATATTTGTAATAATAGAATTTGTTTTAAAACAACATTTATTCTAGTAAAAAATATTAACACCAAAGTAATATTAGGAAATCCGTTTCTTGCATTACTTTACTCTTTCTCTGTAACAGAGGAAAGAATTTTCACTAAAATACTTGGAAAAGAAATCTAATTTAAATTTATATTTCCTCCTGTATCAAAGGAAATTAACTCTTTAAAAGAAGTTTTATTAACCAAAGAGATTAATTTTTTAACAAAAAACAGAATTAAAAGAAAAGAAAAACAGATAAGTTTTTTAAAACAAGAATTAAAATATAAAAGAATTGAAAAAAAAATTAAAAGATCCATTATTAACTTAAAAAATTGATAATTTTAAAACCATGATTGAAAAAGAAGTATGCTCTAACCTACCTAATATTTTTTGAAATAGAAAACAACATATAATCGAATTACCTTATGAGAAAGACTTTTCTGAGAAAAATATTCCAACTAAAGCCAGATCAATTCAAATGAATAATGAATTATTAGAATTTTTCAAAAAAGAAATTAATGATTTATTAACAAAAGAATTAATTAGGAAAAGTAAATCACATTGGAGTTGTGCTGCCTTTTATGTTCAAAAACAGGTAGAATTAGAAAGAGTAGTTCTTCGGCTAGTTATTAATTATAAACTTTTAAATAAAGTATTGCAATGGATTAGATATTCGATCCCTAATAAGAAAGATTTATTATCTAGACTCTATGACGCCGCAGTATTTTCAAAATTTGATATGAAAAGTGGATTCTAACAGATTCAGATTGTTGAAAAAGATTGATATAAAACAGCTTTTACAGTCTCATTTGAACATTATGAATGAAATGTTATGCCATTTGGATTAAAAAACACTCTTAGTGAATTTCAAAATATTATGAACGAAATATTTACCCTTTTTACTTATTTTTCAATAGTCTATATAGATGATGTATTAATATTCTCCTCATCTATTGAACAACACTGGAAGCACTTAAATACTTTTGTCCAAATTATTAAACAGAATAGATTAGTTGTTTCATCATAAAAAATAAAACTATTTCAAAACAAAATCAGGTTTCTTGGACATGGCATTTATCAAAGAACTATTACTCCAATTAGTAGAGCAATAGAGTTTGCTGATAAATTTTCAGATGAAATAAAAGATAAACAACAATTACAAAGATTTCTGGGAAATCTCAATTATGTTGCAGATTTTTATCGATCTCTTAGGCCATTATGCAAACTTTTATTTAAGAGATTAAAAAAGAATCCACCACAATTGACAGAAAAGTATACAAATATTATAAAATAGATTAAAACATATGTTAAGAAATTACCATATTTGGGACTCCCATCCCCTTATAATTTTAAAATTGTTGAAACAAATATCTCTGATCTTGGTTATGGAAGAATTATGAAATATCAGATAATTCTGAACAGATTATTCGATTTCATTCAGGATGTTGTATTTTGTATTTCTAAATTTCAAGATGATTTGTTGAATAATTTTTTTTTACTTAGGATAGATTATAAATCAGTTAAGGAAGTTTTGATTAAAGATGTAAAAAATCTGGCTGCTAAATAAATATTTGCTAGATGGCAAGATATATTAAGTAGTTTTTATTTTGATATTGAACATATTAAAGGAGACTCTAATTCTCTTCCTAATTTTCTATTCCCAGAATTTTTACAGGAAAAATCATGTATTCCTCAAAGTCCAAAGTAACGACTAAATCTTCTTATGCATTGCCACCATCTCCTCATTATCTTTCACCTTATCCTTCTGCAACTCCAATACCATATACGGTTTTGGGGTCATTACCACAAAATATTAGATCATCATACAATCCATTATCACCATTATCTTCTCCAAAATTACCCACATACTTCAAAGCTGTTTCTCCTTCTTCTTCTCATCCTTCTCAGATTATTAGCTCTCCATTATTATCTCAACCTTCTACATCTCCTATTATCATTAAATGTCACTGGCACCCTATTTTTCCCATTGAGCCTGAAATTCAACACCTATCTGACCCCTAAAAATTACTTGGTGCATTTATTTTACCAGATTGACATTATATCCCGCAAAATATTAAGAAGACCCAAAATTTTTATGAATTCATATTAGTAGACTCCGACTCAATTATTCTCTCTGAGATCTTTTGTTCCCTTCAAAGTCAACCATCTCTACCTGCTTCTCCAATTATTACTTTTCATAAAGTTACCAGTAAAGAGGTTATCACTTTGGAACAATGGGGAAAAAATTCCTATTTGAGCAGAAAGTTTTCTCAGCCTTATGATCTGCCTTATTATGATTATTATAATTATCAATAGGTATGGACAAAAATATTTTTAAAACAAAACAAAAATTTGAGCCATTCGTGGTTCCTTCATTTTGACAAATTACAAGAAATCAAGACACTTCTCCTTCCTCTCCCCCTCTAAGAAAGTTTTCGAATTTTTACTTCACAAGATGACAGTCCACCAGCATTAAGCCATTGTTCACCGCTTCTTCTTTTCTTTCTCAAAACAAAATTAAATTGGATTATGAAATGAGAATATGTTATCAAACATCATCCCTCTCTCAAAACCATTATATTCTTGACCCGCCAAGTCTCTGTCAAATGGTGGGAAAAATACAATTATGATCATGTCTTGAAAATGTTTTCAAAAATTATCAAAGCTCCAGAAGTGCTTATCCAACGGAGTAGATTTCAAGCACAATTAGCATCCATCACCAGCAAAAAAGATTTGAAAAAATTAGCTGAAACAATGTCACAAGTTTCAGATAGTGATGATGAAGAAGATGCACAGCATCCAGTCAGATTATCTCCATTACAGCAACCTGCAGCCCTTCAGGTTTCTCCTTCTCAACAGGCCTCTCACTCAGGCGCTTCTCCTTTTCAAGATTATTCGCCTTATCATCTAGTACCTCTGATAGATTCCCAAGATCCGTTTGAACTAGAATTGGCAAATTATGACCTTCAGATTATGTGATTCTAAAATATTACTACTTTCCTTTGTTCAAGTCAGATTATTATCGCTGCTCAAGATTATTATCCAAGAAAACGACAAAAGACTTTGTACATATTATTCACGAGTTGGTACTATTCACGAATTATTATAGTTATTGTTTGTACAAATTGATTTTCACGTAATGGTACTGTTCATGTATTATTAGAGTTACTGTGTTGCACTGTTTTAGTATCTATAAATAGGAGTTTGTAACAAAGGAAAGGCTTCGAAAAAATCTCTCATCTGAAGCCTTTTCCTCTCTTGTCCAAATCTCTCCTAGCTCTCCCAAGCTTACCTTTTGTAAACCAACTCTCATTTCCTTCTTCATGTCTTCTGTCTTCAACTCCTCTGAGAATTAGTCTCCTTGTAAGTATTATGTCTTTAATAAAGTTGATTTTGTATATTCTTTTATCTATTTTATTTTATCATGCATATGGTCGGTTATACCGTCTACTTTAATTGCTCTCATGCATAGGACTGGTTATACCATCTATTTTTACTGCTTTTATTACTAGCTTTCTATACATATATATTATATTAATTATCTTATCATATTTGTATTACCTGGGATTTATGTCAATATATATAAATTATAATTATCGATTTTCCAAACCATAAAAAAAATTTAATTATCATTTAAAAAAAAAACACATTGAAAATAATCAAATTCAATAGAAAACGCCAAACGCCGCCGTTTTCGTATAACTAAACCCTAAAGTCGTCTAAGTTTCTAATTTCTGCCTCTCACTCTCCCATCTCTCAGGGCAGGTTTGGGGGTGAGAAATTCTCCAAAATTCTCATCTCATCTCAACTCATCATTACACATTTTTCAAATCCCAATACAATTTTTTCAAATCCCAATTCAACTTTTTAAAATCTCAAAATTAAAAAATAATATTTTAAACTTTAAAACAAAACATAAAATTCTCATCTCACTTCTCAAACCTCCCTTTCTCACTCCAACTCTCAGTCTCTCATCTGCTCACTCGCTGCCTCGTCTCTTACTCTCAACTATCCCCCGTCTCTCACTCTCTCGTCTCTCAACTCTCTTCTGCCTCTCACTCTCTCGTCTCTCACTCTCAACTCCCTCGTCTTTCACTATCTCGTCTCTCAACTCTCTCATCTAAGTCGTCTCTCACTTTCTCGTCTCTCACTCTCTCTTCTCTCAACTCTCTCGGCTTCTGTCTCTTCCGAGTCTGCCCCTTCAACAGTAAGTTTTTTTTCTCTTTTTTTGCTTTTTTTTTTAAAGTACATACTAGAATTTTTGTGATTAGGTTTTGTTATATTAGGGTTTTTGTGATTGGGTTTTGTGATCTTGGGATTTTTGTGATTGGATTTTCAGTTTTGTGATATTAGGGTTTTTTGAATCCGAAATTTACTTTGATTTCGGTTTTGTGATTAGGTTTGTGAGAGTGTGTTTTGGGATTGAGTCTTTGAAATTACATTAATAGGGTTTTATAATTTTTCTACTTGACTAACATCTATGTCCTGTTTAATGTTTATTAATTGGGGTTAAGGATTTGAATAAACTGTGAAGTCTCAACAAAAATAAATAAAAATAAAAATAAGGCTTACATTAATCCTTTAATTGGCAAGTGCTTACCCCACACATATATAGTATAAAACAGATTTTTTTAAATCAGTTTTTTTTTTAATAAACAAAAATCTGTCGGCATAGTTTTGGCCTTTTATCATCGATTCAGCGGTGATTCCCATCGGTTTACACTTCAAAAACCCATCAAAGAATTTCACAACAAAATCATTAAAAAAACTAGAAAAATTAAAAGAACCCCATCAACAAATCTCACAACATATATCACATCAAAATTATTCCAAGAACCCCATCAACAAATCTTAAATGGATTGATGGCATCAGAGAGAGAGAGAGAGGGAGAGAGTTAAGGAAGAACGACACACTAAGGTGAAGGGGTAGCTTCGGGGGTTAGGGGTGAAGCCCTAATCCAAAACGACGTCGTTTGGTGTATTAAACCAAACGACATCTTTTCATATATATATATATCTATATATATTTCAAAACCGTGGATATAAAACGATGTTATTTAAATTACTTAAGTGAAACGACGTCGTTTTATTTAATATATATATATATATATAATTTATATAATATCAGCCGGTTTGACGGTTTGAACCTAGTTCAGATCGAGATCGAACCAATCGACACCAAATTTTTGTTTTTCCTTTTGTCGGCCGATCAATTCTCTACCGGATCTAGGCTTCGGCGGCCGGTTCCTGTTGACGACAATCGGTCCCATCGGTTCAACCCTAGTTCCACCCACTCTACGCCCTAATTATGATGAACAAACGGCACTTACCCCCTTTTCCTTAGTTCCTTTTCCGGTTCAAATTAAAGCTTTAAACCCTAAATTAAAATCTGTCGTATGCCGACTTGTCCAGCCCATCAAGCAGCCGCGCTCCTTCGCTGCTCACCACCCACCTAGCAGTCTAGCTCCATCCACCGTCCACGGTAAGCTTCCTCTCTACCTCTCTCTGTTGTTATTTCTTGGCAAAACTAAGGACTGAACTGATTACATCATGCATTTTCTTTGTTAGCTTGGACTTGTATTGTATATATGGAGCTTAGAAATCGAGAAACTGGAATGGGTCATACTTTGTCTTTAATTTAATACATTTGAATTTTGCATCATGATACGTGCTCCCAGATTTGGTGCTTGCTGGAAGTATGCTATTTCTGCTTTTAACATTTTCCAAATAATAGTTTCGGTTGGCTGTAATTCGTTTCTCCTTTTGCTAAATCTAGTCAAGCAGCCTCCAAGCCGTCACAGTGAGAAGACTCTGCTTTCTGGACTCGCTTCGCATGGCTTTTCTCTTCCACAAATTCCAACAGGTAACTCTCTCTCTCAAGAACGTTGTTTTAGTTTTGCTGGAATCTTTATTCTCCATTTCTCAGGCATGTCCCTCAAAATTAGTCATCATTGGATCCTTTTGTTTTCCTACAAAACACGGAGAAGTGAAGGAGAGAAGATGGTAAAATTCGTTGGGTATTGGATTTTCCATTAGGTCCGATCTCATGCCACCAAGAAGCTCTGCTCCACTCAGCTTAATCTACAACTATTATTGAATTGATTGAGTTGGGTTTCTGATTTTATACAAATCTAGGACAAGTATAACATAAGATTTAAATTTGTTTTGTTCTTCTTAGTTTTTCTTCTTTTCTCGGCAACTAAAAAAATTGGTGAGAATGGGTTTGAAAGTTGTGACAGTAGCATAGATGCCAATTTCAAAACCATTTAGTTTACTCTCTCTCTCTCCCTCCTCTATCTGAGAATGGGTTTACTTTTGTTGAATTTTCATTTTCTATGATTATTTGCTTTAGGCCTCTCGTTGGGTTACACAAAGATGAGATGAGATAAAAGTTGAATAAAATATTATTAGAATCTATTTTTTTATTATTATTTTTGTTTTGGGATTTGAAAAGGTTGAATTGTCTTTTGTATTTTGTTTGGAAGTTTGAGAAAGTTGTAATGATTAGATGAGATGAGATGAGATGGTTTGAGAAAACAAATCAGGCCTTACTCTTGAAAAATGCATCATTAAAGACAGACTGGAGGAGTTCTTAATAGATTGAATATGTCAAAATGGAGTTAAATAAATTGCTTGACATGCCTAGCATGGCCTGTAATATGTCAATTGAAATGAAGGACCTGGATCGTCCAAAAGGTCATAGTCATGTAGGATGAAACCAGCATTGCGGGATCATTATTTGGGATCGTAGGACCCAATTGTTGGATCAGGGGAACAGAAGGGCAGCAAACCAGCTAGAATATAAAGAGGAAGTTGAGGACTGCATCAGCCTTTTGAAACTATCAAGCATTAATTTGCAAATTTAAGACATTTTTGGGCATGACAATCTGGTTACAGAGGAAAATGGTGAGTTGTTCACTTACAAGTATTAAATTGTAAATTATATGTTGTATGAATGAATGAAGGCTTATGTGCTTAGTTAAATTAGTATGCCTAACATTAGAGAGTGGGTGAGCCGGGCTGGAAGCTTTCCTTTAGGGAAGAAGTATGAGCTTGGAATGGCATGCAAGGTGCATATTATCACAATGAAGACCACTTATTCACCGTAGGCTTTAATGTGCTCATGTATTTAACCTGCTTTTTTATGCAATTTTTCTTTTCTTGCATCCCTTATTGGTGTTTCTTTTTCGGCACTCTTTAACTGAATTAGATTTTTGCTTGATGAATTGAAACTACAATTTGAAATTATATTATAATTTGTTTACTTGTAAATGGTATCCCCAGGCAGTGAAAAGTCTTGCGAAAAATCCCAGGTTTGCTAAGGATCCTAGACAACTACAATTCGAAGCAGACATAAATCGGCTGTTTCTTTATACCAGGTCCGTGTCACTTTATTATCTTATCATGCCACCATGGAACATGAACTGTACGTGGCTTTTGTTGCTCAAATTACCATTTGTACTCATATGTAAAGATAGGGGGCAGAATAAGAGTTATCAGATTGATGGATTCGTTTTTTCCAACATTTTTGATAAACATGGTTATTTTTTAAGTATGGAACATTATAAAATAAAGCTGTTGTGGCATTTCCCCTCTTACAAGGTCAGGAATGCTAATAAATTTTAAAAATTAAACATTTGTGAGGTATAAAAAAATCCATAAAGCAAAAATAATTCAAGTTTTATCAGATAAAAGGTCATCTGTAGCACTTGATAAAAATTCTTCGAGTCTTGTGCTAATTCTCAAGAATCATGTAAGAGAAAAATAAACTTTAGGAACATCTAGGCCTATGTATCTCTTCTCCCTTCGCAATGTCCTGTCTCTCAACTTTTCTGTCACATTGTCCTTCACTAGGCTGGTTAACCCGTAAAAACAAAACAGTGATCCAAATACTCAGTTGGTTTTGTTGTTTTAGTTTATATTCTAAAGTAGGAAGCAATGCGTGAAACTGTAAACATACCATAATTCAATTAAGCTTTTCCTTTTAATCATCATGCATAACTTAAGCATTACTTCTTTTTCATTACATACAATCCCAATCATTGATACATTGCCCCCTGTGCCCATGGGTTGGGCGATCTCAACGGTCATGATGGAAAAGGGAGATGGACATCACTAGGTGCACATACCATTCCAGCATTGCTATCCACCCCGTTATCCATTGCTAGTAGTCGTCACCATTTATTCGTCATTAGTCATCAATCATCAAGCATTAGTCATCAGTCATCAATCATGATGCAATCATTCAGTTACTTCCTTTTATTTTTCATTCCTTTTTCCTTTCTTTCTTTAATTTTTTCAATAGTAATAACAATTACATGCATATCCCACACCCACTTCTAAGTTAATATAAAAAACTTCTGACCATTTGGATAAACAAATACCAAGCCTGTAAATTACATAGACCTGCTATTTTCTAGCTCCTAATTTGGTGTCATTTCAAGATAGAAGTGAATGTACCATGATAATTTAAGCATCTGAGTATTTTAAGATTGAGATTGATACTAATGAATGTATAGTTTTGGGGAAATTTTACTTTCGAAGCTTCATAAATCTTAACTCCTGCAGTCATACTGTAGATTAAACTTTGTACATGCCACTTATTTTGATGAAGTAAATCCAAAATAATTTTCATGAACTGCTCAAGTTGGGTGCAATTTAGAACATTTACTATCATTTAAGTAACATATATATTCAGAAATTATTCCTTCCATTTCACAATAAATATATGAATCTGAAGAAAAGGGCTTTTAGGTGGTGGAATTTCTTTTAATAAATGTATAAACAAACCATGCTTATCAAATTTTGAACAGAGATCTGTTTTTGTTTCATGTGAATTTGATGCTACCTTTGTCGTTCAGTACATATAGTCATTGCTTGTCCTAAATCTCAATTTTTGCTCATGAAAGATTTAAACGTCCAGCTACAATCGTTTGGGAAGGAATGCTGAAGAGGTGGATGCAGAGGAAATTATTGATATGGCAAATAAAGCCTCCGTTTCTGATCAACAGAAGCAAGTCCAAGAAAACATCCACTCACAAATCAAAAGTTTTTGCATGTCTATGGATGAAATTCTTCTCCCTAATAATAAAAAGATAGATGAGGCCCTCGAATTGTCTCCACAATCAGCTGCTGCTCCTCGTCATAGTGGCCTTAGTTTTGCTGTTGGCAAGGATGACCAGCCTAATTACCATGCTGGTAGGTTCCATTTGCTATCCAGAAAACTTTTTACAAAGTTATTATGAGCATAAGATGGCATGATGCACCTTGACATGTTCAGATTCACGTAGTTTTATTCTATCGTTTCCTGTATGGATGACATAATGGAATGATCTTGATTATGAGGAATGATGTTTGGTTTGTTGGGTTAATGAACGCAAGTTCACTGGTTTAGTTAAACAAGTTTATCTATTCGGAAAGTGTAGAATTACTCAGAAGTCAAGATTCAATTTTTTCCAAGTGAGGTGCCAGCAAATAAAATCTATCATTTGAGTAGCAGGGGCCGTGTATGTGTTTTTTTTGTTTTTTTTTGGGGGGGGGGGGGGGGGCAGCAGTGTCCTTGGGGGAAGACGGGTGAAGATGCCTCCAGTATGTTTAAAAATTGAGTTTAAGGCATGGTCCTCTGAGGAGGGCAGTGTCCATGTGTTGGCCTCCCGTGGACTGGTGCTGGCACTTCTTGAGAGTACTTGCGGGAAACTGCTTTCCTTCATCTTGTGTTGCAGAGGTTCTCTTGACATCTCAATCATAGGAAACATTCATTTGATCTTTTCTTCTGTCAGCTTGTATCAGTTTTGTTTGTCATGATTAACTTTTCATCAAATTGCTGACCACAAACTGTTGTTTCTTATGTCACTAGTAATATGGGTAAGTAATGCCCTTTGTGGCCTAAGTATTTAGACCCTATCAATTTGGATGCAATTTCATGGAATTTTGAAATAGTTTTTTTGTAAATTTTGAAGAAAAAGGAAATAGTAGAAAAAGCATCGTAAGAATCACATGTACTGTTTGACCATACTTCATTATTTGCTTCTTCTGTACTCATCGTCTGCTTATGCACAGAAACAGCAGCCTGAATTAATTGTTTCAGATCCCTTGTTTCTGATTACCCATGCGTGTGTGAGTTCTAGGCCCCCCCCATAACTACTGAATATTGATGATTTTTCAGCACAGTTATACCAGAAACAAGGCCATCAAAACAAGCTGAGGTCTCTGAAAGACTAAAGGACCTCATTGGTTACCGACTTGATATCAAGCCATCTCAAATACTCCACGAAGAAGCTGGGCAAGGCTTATTTTTAGATGGTGAAGCCGATGTGGGTGCAGTCATAGCTTTTTACCCCGGCGTAATATATTTCCCGGCTTACTACCGCCACATTCCTGGATACCCAAAAGTTGATGTGCGAAACCCATATCTGATCACTCGGTATGATGGAAGTGTGATCAACGCCCAACCTTGGGGTTTTGGGGGTGAAGGCCGTGAAGTTTGGAATGGCCTAAGCATGGCAGAATTTAAGCCAGATATGCAAGGTGTTGAGAAGGGTTCAGAGCGTGTCTGGAAATTGCTCAGTACTCCTTTGGAAGGTACACGAGCAGGTATCAAGGGTGATGTATTGGAGCGGAGAAACCCATTGGCTTTTGCTCATTTTGCTAACCACCCAGCAAAAGGCATGGTCCCCAATGTCATGATTTGCCCTTATGATTTCCCTTTAACTGAGAAGAACATGAGGCCCTATATTCCAAATATATTGTTTGGAAATGCTGAAGAAGTTAAGATGAAAAGATTTGGCAGCTTTTGGTTCAAATTTGGGGGTTCAGGAAATGGTGGGTCAGATGTTGCTGTTCTGAAGACACTGGTTCTGGTGGCTACTAGGGCACTTTGTGATGAAGAACTGCTCTTAAACTACAGGTTGAGCAACTCTAAGCGACGGCCAGCATGGTATACACCTGTGGATGAAGAGGAGGATCGAAGGAGATGGAGCTAAATTAGTGTAGGTCGACTTAAAGCCATAAATGCATCGGATTCCTTCATTTTACCCTGGGCCATATTTATTTTTTGTTCTTACTTCGCGTCAGACTTGATTTCAAATGTTGCCTAAACCAACTTTCCCCACATGCCTTATGTTTTCTTTATATGCAGAGTCTGGAGCAACAACTGTTACAAGGGAATTGTAGTTAGTTTTATTTTGGAATTAGTTGTTTTATGAAATGATCAAGATGGGAAAGAAAAAATAAATGGACATAGCTGGTGACGTTACTAAACAAGTGATGATATTCAGGCATTTGCCATGATGGATTCAAAAATTTTGGTTCCGAAGGGACATTTGTTATCCTGCTTTTAAGCAGGCATGGTATCCAAGTCAAATTGCATTTTCTACCTTTTCTTTTTATAGCTCACTGCAAAGCTTGTGCACTTGCATTGTTTGGCTTTTGGGCATTCCTGACATGAGGCCAATAGTACCTGTTGCGTTTGGTTGTTGCCCGCAGCCTGTCAAAATTTTATATTGGAATTCCTCATACTTAGGTTTCTATTCACTACGACCATATTTATGGCATTACCCGATAGAATAAATATTGGGAACAGCTACTGTTGGGAGCAGCTACTTTTGCACACTCTATGTGGCATTATCTAGACTACATATCTCCTCAATTCAAATTTAGTATCCAACTGAGAGAGAAGCTTGAGATGAGAGAGATAGAGACCGAAAATGAGAGAGAACAGAGATGAGAGATAGAGAAGAAGCGTGAGAGATGATGAGAGAGAGAGAGCATGCAGAGTGGAGATGAGAGAGAGAGAGCATGCAGAGTGGAGATGAGAGAGAGAGAGCAGGTGAGAGAGATCGAGATGAGAGAGACGAGCGGATGAGAGAGAGAGATAAGAGAGAGAAAGCGAGATGAGAGAGACGAGCAGATGAGAGTGATAAAAAAAAAAAAGAAGGAAAGGACTAGAGGCAGCTACGTAGTGAGTGCAAAGTGTGCACTGCTATAGTGGCTGCTCTCTAGCATTACTTGGGAGGGTACTTTCCTTTCAACTTCTCACCTTTGCCCTTTTGATCTCTTGAGGTTTAAGTCTCTCGTTTGTTTTCGCAGATAAGATGCAATAAGTTGAGATTGAAATTAAAAATTAAATAAAATATATATTTTTAATATTATTTTTGTTTTAAGATTTGAAAAAGTTAAATTTTTTATTTTATTTTGTATAAAAATTAAAAAAAATTGTAATAATTAGATAAGATGAATTAAGAGAAGTTGTAAAATAAACTAGGCCTAACAATCATTTGGTGGATTGAATCTCCAACAAGGTCCAATCCTTTTCACTGTGCTTGGCCCATACACAGTGCTGCAGCCTGCAGTGCAGGTTGGTTTTTGAGCTGTTGAGCCCTTGGCTTTTACAAAGGAACGTTCGCTTTTGGGGTTTGAGAATGCTTTAGTGTTGCTTCTTCGTATGTCCAATCTGGTTCTTCTTCAACCTATTGGCATGGCATATCATTGTGATCATAAGAATCGTACAAGTAACATAACCACGTAACAAATAATCATATAACAGAGAATCGTTTAAGAGTGATAGATTACATGCCATGGCACGTTATAAACAAAGAAAATAGTCATAAATGAACATGAATATATAATCAAAGAAATCTTACTATCATATATACATAAAATACCGGAAGTAAGTTAGAAGCTAACTTACAGAATGTCAAGTAAAACATAAGCGTAGCGTAAAATAATGTAAGTTGAAAAGAGATACATTCTAGGATTTGAATATCCCATGTAATCTTCATAAAAATAAAACTAATTTAGGGCTAAATTTGTGAAGTTACCTCTTATAATTACAAATTCACCCCTAAACTTTCTTGTGTAAATTTAATCATAAATCCAAGTATAAACTTATAATTTTTAAAAACCAAACCCAAATATGAAACTCTTCTTGGCCGATTCACTCTTAGAATAAAATCCTGATTTTGTTCTCACTTGGTCAACTAACACACTAACATGCTTAAACCAAATATAACAACTTCAAAAAAAAAATCACATTTTTAGTTTTAAAATCATGTTAAGACACTAAATCATTCATTAAACAAAATTTTAAAATCAACACTTCAAGGAAAATGCGCAAAATATCAAGACTGGGTCAAATGAAACCAAATCTTGGTGCTCTTGGTCTAATACCTTCATTTCAAATCCAAGGACTCCAAAAGTTCATAAATAACACTTCTAACATGTTTATCAATCAAACCTAGGTAATAGTATGGTTGAATAACTTCAAAAATCACAAAACAACATATGAAATTCGGTTTGCATGAAAACAATGAAACTGAATCATGGATGCTTTTTTGACTTGAAAGATAGGGACCACTATTGCATGTTCATCAACAATCCAACAAAGATCTAACTCATAAATTTTTAAAATTCATTCTTAATCCATAGATCTACACTTTGAAAATAATATTTTCAAAAATCATAACTATTGAATCAAAATTCTAAAGTTAAAATAACAATTTAAAACAACCCAAACTTATTTGAACCAATCGGTTTCTACCACTTCAAAGATGATGTAAAACCATTTTATAAAATCCTAACATGGTTTGAATCAAACCATAACTTTCATATAATCATGTGAACACTTCATCAAATCAAGATCCAGATAACGTTTCCTCAAAATAACACCTCCCAAGGTTCATTATCAATCCTAAAAACAGAACCTTTCCACCATTAATACTAACTTCCTTCCAACAAAACTCCAAAACAATTAACTAATGCTATCCCAAGTAATCAAAGCTCTTTGGTTAGGGTTTGCCTTCAAGTATTTGGGCTTCATTGAGTTGAAACCCTCTTTTAGTTGACTAAATAGTGTTTGATTGGATAGAATAGTGAATGGTGTAAGAGAACATAATAACAAGCTTGATTCAAACTCCAAGTGGATGGCTACGATTGTGCCATATGTCCTAGAAAAAGTCTTCTAGTGATCCTAAGTGGATTTGGACATCCTACATTGGTATTTGACAACTATTTGAAACTAGGGGTGGGCTTTGACTCTGACAAAGTTAGAAAGCCCACCTCTGACTCTAACAGTCGAAGGTAATTTTTGAGTCTGACTCCAACTCCGATGGGAGTAGGAGTTGGACTTAGATTGGAGTTGCCGAAGTCAAAGTTGGAGGGTCGAAGCCACAGATGGAGAGAGAGAGAGAGAGAGATGGCTTAATCAGTGCATTTGTGACGTCGTTGAACGGTGGACCTCTACCAGCAGCATCTCCTTGCGTGCGGGTGACTTCCCGTTGTGCATTTGTCTGTCTAGAAGATGCCTTGACAAAAATAGAAAATGGAAACTAAAAAGGGAGTCGGTGTTGAAGAGAGGGGATGAATACTTTTTTTTTTTTTTTTGTAAGTGGAGATGAATACTAAGAGACCTGTCCCAAAAACTAGTTAATATATTTATATATTTTTAAACATAAACTTTATTACCCCTCACTGATGGCAGAGGAAAACCTTCAAACTTAACAAACCAATCCAAAACAAATAAAACTTTCCCCCAACCAATAAAAATTGTTACCGATTGCAACGAACATATGCAATGCCCATTTTATCCAATCTATACAACCCTCTAGTCAACCTAGGAAATTGAAGACAATCTGTAAACAACATATTTTCCACCAACACCCCACCTTTGGCCAAAGGATCCGCTACTTGATTTCCTTCTCTATACAAATGCTTAATAGAGAAATCAAAATCCCCCAACATCGACCTCAATTGATCCCAATAATCCCAAAGATACCAAACTGTACACGTTTTTGCTAAAATCCAAGAAACCACCACCAAAGAGTTGCACTCAAAATCTAAGGACAAATGACCCAACTTATGGCATAATTTTATTCCTTCTATCATAGTCCAAAGCTTCGCTTCGTTATTAGAACAAGAATCAAACCAGAAAATCAACTTACCCCCAAAATCCCAAAGCACACCACCTCCCCCAGCTGGACCAGGGTTCTTAAAGCTACTCCCATCGAGATTTAATTTTAAATGACCAGAACATGGCCTTAACCATCACATCTCTTTCACCATCATCTGCTATTTCTCTACAATCGGCACGTTTAAAGACCTCAAAATGCGCTCATCACATATGACTCGTTCGAAAATGAGCAGCCAAAAGGCTATCCCAAGTGTAGGAGCGTGTCGCGTAGTAATTAGGAATAAATTCCTAGATCGTCTCCACAGGGAAAGTGCTTAAAAATCAAACTCGTGTAAAATGGTAGAAATAGTTACAATGAGAGAATAAAAATAAAAATGATGATATGTGCAATGAATGTGGGAATGCAATGGAAATGAAAATTTACTAGTCATGGACTAGATTCATGTTTGTTGATTTTGAGTGGATGATGAAAAGTGAAAAAATTAAAATACAAGACAGTAAATTAAAATTGCTGGAAATTAAATAACTGAAATGTAAATGGACAATAAAATTTAAATGACATAAAAGTAAATTGCAAAAAATTAAAGGTGCAGAAAAATTAAATGACAGTAATTAAAATTGCAGGAAATTAAAAGTGCGAGGAAATTAAATGACGGTAATTTAAATTTCAGGAAATTAAAAGTGCGAGAAAATTAAATGACAGTAATTTAAATTGCAAGAAATTAAAATTGCGAGAAAAGTAAATGACAGTAATTTAAATTGCAGGAAATTAAAAGTGCGAGAAAATTAAATGACAGTAATTTAAATTGCAAGAAATTAAAATTGCGAGAAAATTAAATGACAGTAATTTAAATTGCAGGAAATTAAAAGTGCGAGAAAATTAAATGACAGTAATTTAAAATTGCAGGAAATTAAAAGTGCGAGAAAATTAAATGACAGTAATTCGAAATTTAATAAAAACAAAAATTGTAAGGAAATAACTCGATATTTGGAAATGGAGACTGTGTTCTCCAACCCAAAAATCTGAACTTCCAATTAAAGTAAACTCTCAAAAATAAAATGGACTCTCAACATTTATTGAAAATTTACTCACTAAACAAACTCAAAACTGAAAATAAAGACTTACAAAAATAAAATTCACTGAGCCATACATTGAAACTGACTGATGAATAAATTACACGACATTAAAAATTGAACTCAGAAAAATAAAAATTGACTATAAAAATTCACTCACTATTTTTTTTCTGAATATTTTTTAACTCTCAAATCACACTAAAAATATTCTAACTCACTGACACTCTAACACCACAACTGACTAACACTGACTATCACTCTAACTTCAGACTCACCTCTAACTCCCTACTCCAGACACACTCTGACTTCTAACACTGCTGGCTCCCTCACTTCGTCGACGTACAAGCCTTATATAGGCATAAAAAAGGATCACTGTATTAACTTAGCCCGTGACCTCGTCCCCACTAACAAAAATATTCTGTTTGTCGCTGGTATGTCTTGTTCTTCACATGCAGTGCGATTCTTTCTTTTCTTTTCTTTTTTTCTTTATTGCTTGCGCCGAACTCTGTGGAGCTGCACCAAGCGATTCTTTTTTTTCTTTTTTTTTCTTTTTTCTTCTTCCCTTTCCAGCCGAAGTGCACTGCCGTAGTCTCCTCTTTTCTTTTCTATTCTTTCTTTCTTTCTTTCTTTCTTTTTTTCTCTCTGTTTTTTTCTTCTTCCCGCATGCGTGCTGCGTTCCGTCTTCTCTCCGTGCGTATGGTCTTTTCTTTTTATTTTTGCTTTCCTGCATCTTGTACCTCTGGCATGCTGCAACGTTTACTGAGAGAGAGAGAAAACTGCAACCGAAACGTAGAGAGAGCAGCCGAGGTGTCTTCGGTCGTTCTCGGCAGTGTTGCACAGGAGGCGGTTTCGGTATGCATGGGGGCTTCCGTCGTGGCGGAGCCTTGGTCTCCGGCATGTTCTGGCGGTCAACGGAGATGCAGGGTGGCGTGGGAGAGTGCAGCGAGTCCGTCCGTGCTTCGGTAATGGAGGTTGGTGTTGCCGGTGCATGCGGTGGTGCTTCGTGGAGTTGGACGTGTATTTGGCCATGCATGGTGGTGGAGAACTGGTCGCCGGCGTCGTCTGGAGCTGCTGGTGGCCGGCGGAAGAGCTGCTGTGCACGACGGCACTGTAGCTCGAAGCGCAGTGCGAGAGGTAGACGACGAACCGAACGACGTGCCGTTCGTGTCTAAACGGCATGTCGTCGGCTGCAAACGGCAGGCAATTCTCTCGTGCAAAACGACATGTCGTTTTGACGACGGTCGTTTTGTGACCCTTCAGCAGACGACATGTCGTTTTTGCAAAACGACATGTCGTTTAGTACCTGTAAAAATAAAAATAAATAAAATAAATAATAAATAAATAAAATAAATAAATAAAAAATAAGTAATATATAATCAAAGAACAAACAACAAAAATAAATAAATAAAATAAAATTAGAAAAAATAATAAAATAAATAAAAACTAAAAAAATATGTTGTGCAATTTAAATAAATATTGCCCAATTAAATCACAAGCTATACAATTAAGCATAAATTATACTTTTAATCAATTCAATTCATAACTTGGATTTATTGCCTCTTGATCATTTTTTCATCTAAAATCAACGATAAAATAATAAAATAATTAAGAATACATTGATTTTAAATGTATAAAATATGCAATAATGCAGCTCAATCACACCCCCCAACTAACCTTTTGCTAGTCTCTGAGCAAAATAGTGAAAATTAATTGAGATGAATATTGCATAAAGCTCGAAATCCAAACAAAAGCAATCAAACACAACAACGAATTCTCACAAAGTGCGACACGTGACTATCAACTCCCAGGGGCTATATTCACAAAGACTGTCTCAACAATCTTTCATTAAGAATTGGGGAAAAATCTCAGAACTCAGATGTGTGTGTAGCTAAATTGTTCTTCATTACTAGCCATGATTCGTCATAGGATTTTTCAACCTTAATATTAATCATTTCTGATTCTAACTACCTCAAAGCCTAAGGGACTAGCAGTTTTCACGCAAACTCTGTTTAAAGGTTGAACACTCAACCCCCAAAGTTTGGGTAACTGTTTCTAGCCCTTTTCTTAGGAAAGCTCACTGCTTCATCCTTTAAATTTTTTTTTTTTTTTTATTATCATTTTTTTTAAACGGATTCGATCAGTGGGGAATCGAACCCAGGACCGTGCGCCTAATCCACACATTCCCAAGTTCGCCCTTACCGCTGAGACAGATCCATGCTTATTCTCTTTTTTTTTTTTTTTTTTTTCGAAAGGCTCGGTAGTCCTGCAGTTTACTTCTCCAGTGTTAAATCAACGAATAGTAATGAAGAACACTACTAGTGTAAGCATGTGTAGACCGTTATTCAAGATTTTCCCTTCATTATATAAATCATGCCAAGTCTATCTCAATGAATATAGCATCCTGGTGTTTCAAGTCATACATCAAGCAAAATATGATGCATCAGGAATCATGTTCTATGCTCAGGGTTGAAAATAAATCTTCATAAAATGATTCCGCTCAACTACACCACCAAGGCGCTCAAATTTCACAAAATAATAGAATAGAGTATGTGTCAATCATGTGTATCTCAGTGCATATTGCATTAAGGCAAAAATTGTGTAATCCAATGCACACATACTAACAAAGAAAAGATGAGCAATAAAAGAAAAATTAACACAGAAAATAAAGAAAGAGAAACAATCAACAAACAACAACTTAGAAAATAAGCAATTATGTAATCCATCATACACACGTAAAATTAAACAAACAACATAGAAACAAAAAGAGGCACAAAATAAACAACAAGATGCAATAACAGAAACAGTATTTAAGTAAGTATGAGAGTAGAGAAAACTCCCTCGATCAGTGGGAAATGCTTTGAGGTGAAAACTTTTCTTGCAAAAAATTCCTCATGCACTCCATTCCAGTGTTTAAGTATTCTCAGCAATGGAACACTCAAGTTGGATCAAGTTTGAAACAAAGATGATCTGCCAACTGAGTCAAATGAGTGTTCATCCAATTGTAGTAAACTTGGAATTTAACAAGTGTCATAAATCCCGAGATCCGACAGTTGCCGTGAGTCACGGAGCCTTGGATCTCGTGCAATGGAACCGTTATGACAAACACTTTAAGCCTCGAGCTCCGTCCTGGGTCCATATCGTGCTGTAAATTGCAAACGGACAATTGCTTTATGGCCTCGAGCTGTGCTCCGGGTTTTGCCTGAATCAATCTTTGCTGAGCCTTTGAATGTTTCGGGCCTCTATATAAGGGACCATCTCCACCCTCTCGAAACACATAACAATCTCTGCATCTCTCGTATTTTTTTCTTTCTTTTCTTTTCTCATACCTCTCACACCTTCTCTCATTTTCTTCAAATGGCTGAGCAGCATTCTGTCAATAATATCCCTGATTTGAATCAGGTACCAATTACACCTCAACAATTGCACTTCTGTCCTGATGCCGTCAACACCATGGTTGGGGCAGAGGTATATTTCTCTACCCGGTCCGATGCCGAAGTTGTTTCAGGATCGAGAATGCTCGGTGCCCAATATGCTGCTTCTATTACAACCATATCCCGGAGGTTACTGTTACGAGTGAGTGAAACTGATCAACTTAAATCTCAAATTTCTAAATTGCAGCAAAAACTTGTTAATAAACGCAGAAAAAATAAAATATTAAGACAAGAAAATAAGCAATTAAAAAAATGTGCGGACTGGTATGCTCAAAACCTGCAACCACGAATAACGGAGCTGGAACAAGAGAAGGAACAAATACTCAGCCAACATCAGCAATTAACAGCAGAGGTCCAGCGTTTAAAAGAAACAGGGAGTCAGTCTGCTGTTTAATTTTTGCTTGCTTATTATAGAGCTTGTTTTGTTCTTTATTTCCAACTCTATAAAATTAGTCTTGAGCATTAAAGTCATTTTTTTTTATTTGTTATTATTTATTTATTTATGAAACAAAATCAGAAAAAGAAAAGACTCATTCAAAACGGATTTTCTAAGACTCAATATCCCTAAAGAAATACCGTCAAACAAATGGGATAACTGGCAAGATAACTACTCTGCCAAAGCGGACACTTGCGATCATTGTGCTATCGCGTGTCGGTATCACTTCATCATGCCAGGAAATCCTGAACGCTGACATGGTTTTTTTTTTTTTTTTTATTACAGAAATTACAGAATGCAATTTCCTCCCCCCAACTGAACAATGCAGTGTCCTCACTGTTTAATGAAAAAGAAAATCAATGCAAAGAGAAAATAATGTAAAATGGAAGAGAGAGAAATGAATAATTTAAACAATCATGCAACACACGAAATAAACATAAATAAACAAACAAATAAAAAGTACTCAAAAATCACAAGGTGTCTGGACAAGAAGAGTTTCACCTGGATCATACATTGGAATAAAGGGTTTAAGGCGCTGACCATTCACAGTGAAAGGGGTACCGTCATTATTAGGATTTTTTATGTCCACCGCCCCATGAGAATGAATTTTTGTTACCACATAAGGACCATTCCAACGAGATTTCAATTTACCAGGAAAAATATGTAAACGAGAGTTGTAAAGAAGTACTTCCTGGCCGATTGTGAATTGCTTGGACTGAATTTTCTTATCATGCACATTTTTCATTCTTTCTTTTGCTATTTGGGCGTTATCATAAGCATCTCGACGAGCCTCATCCAATTCGCTGATCTGCAATTTTCTCAACCCTGAAGCTTCATCAAGTGACATGTTAACATGTTTTATTGCCCAAAGAGCTCGATGCTGAATATCAACAGGTAAATGACAAGCTTTACCATAGACTAATCGATAAGGGGACATCCCTAAATTAGTTTTGAAAGCTGTCCTATAAGCCCACAAAGCATCAAGAAGTTTGACTGACCAGTCTTTCCTGTTAGGATTGACAGTTTTCTCCAAAATTATTTTGATTTCTCTATTTGCCAATTCAGCTTGCCCATTTGTTTGGGGGTGATAGGGGGTGGAAACTCGGTGTGTGATACCATATTTCTTTATGAGTGTGGAAAATGGTTTGTTGCAAAAATGAGAACCCCCATCACTAATGATAACTTTGGGCATGCCAAAACGAGCAAATAGAGATTGCAAAAATTTTAGGACAACACGATGATCATTAGTTTTGCAAGCGATGGCCTCCACCCATTTTGAAACATAATCCACAGCTAGTAAAATATATGTGTTTCCAAAGGAAACCGGGAAAGGTCCCATGAAGTCTATCCCCCAACAATCAAAAATTTCTAAAGTGAGAATGGGGGAAAGAGGCATCATATTTCTTTTACTAATGGATCCCAATTTTTGACAAGGCTCACAAGCTTTACAAAAATTGTAAGCATCTTTAAACATGGAAGGCCAGTAGAAACCACTTTGCAAAATTTTAGCAACAGTTTTCTTTGCTGAAAAATGACCACCGCATGCACCCATATGACAAAATCTCAGTACAGAAGAAAACTCATTATCAGGAATGCATCTTCGAATCAGTTGGTCTGAACAATATTTAAAGAGGTATGGGTCATCAAAGTAAAAATGTCTTACCTCTGAGAGAAATCGGCGCTTATCTTGGATGGACCATTCAAAAGGCATTTGTTCAGTCACCAAATAGTTGACTATGTCAGCAAACCAGGGAGCTGTTTGAATTGCAAACAACTGCTCATCCGGGAAACTATCATCAAGAGGAATGATGACTTTTGAAGTGGAGGATGGTGGTAATCTGGAGAGATGGTCAGCCACCACATTTTCGACTCCTTTCTTGTCTTTTATGGTGATATTGAACTCTTGGAGCAAAAGAATCCAACGAATTAACCTGGGCTTGGCATCCTTCTTTGCCAACAAATACTTGAGAGCAGAATGGTCAGTAAAAATGACAACAGGAGACCCAATAATGTAAGAACGAAATTTATCTAAGGCAAACACAACAGCTAGCAACTCCTTCTCTGTGGTGGTATAATTTTTTTGTGCATCATTTAAAGTCCGACTTGCATAATATATGACCGAAGGCTTGTTGTCTACTCTTTGGCCAAGAACGGCACCAAGAGCAAAGTCACTAGCATCGGTCATAATTTCAAATGGCAAGTCCCACCGAGGAGATTGCATGATTGGGGCAACTGTTAAGTGTTCCTTCAAAGTCTCAAAGGCTTGTTGACACTCATTAGTCCAAACAAAAGCAGTATCATTTTGCAATAAGGTACATAGTGGTTTTGCAATGGTACTAAAGCCCTGAATGAAACGCCGATAGAAGCCAGCGTGGCCAAGAAAAGAACGAATGTCTCTCACTGTCTTAGGAATAGGCAGTTGAGATATCAATTCTATCTTGGCTTTGTCAACTTCTATGCCGTGTTTAGAAACCAAATGTCCGAGTACCAAACCACTAGTTACCATAAACTGGCATTTTTCCCAATTTAACAACAGATTTTTCTCCTCACATCTTTTTAAAACAGCAGCAAGATTTTTTAAACAGATATCAAAAGATTTTCCAAACACAGAAAAATCATCCATGAAAACTTCACACATGTCATCAAGCATGTCAGAAAAAATGCTCATCATACAGCGTTGAAAAGTGGCAGGTGCATTGCATAAACCAAATGGCATTCTTCTAAAGGCAAAAGTACCAAAGGGGCAAGTGAAGGTTGTCTTCTCTTGATCCTCTGGTGCTATGGCAATTTGATAATAGCCAGAAAATCCATCCAAAAAGCAATAAAAAGAATTACCAGCCACTTTTTCTAAAATTTGATCTAGGAAGGGTAATGGGAAATGATCTTTTCGACTAACCAAATTTAATTTTCGGTAGTCGATACACATTCTCCATCCCGTTACCTTCCTAGTTGGAATCAATTCACCATTGGCATTTTCAATAACAGTTAAACCAGATTTTTTTTGGACTACCTGTGTTGGACTTACCCACTTGCTATCGGAGATAGGATAGATGATGCCCACAGCTAGCAATTTTAGTACCTCTTGCTTCACCACCTCCTTCATGGTGGGATTCAACCTTCGTTGTGCATCACGAGTTGGTCTCGCATCTTCTTCCAAAAAAATGTTATGGGTACATATTGAAGGATCAATTCCCTTGATGTCTGCGATAGTCCACCCTATCGCTCCTCGATGTTGTCTCAGCACTACCAGTAACTCCGTTTCCTGCTTTGAAGTGAGTTGAGAAGAAATGACTACCGGAAACGTGCCCTCAGCTGGGCCCAAAAAAATGTATTTCAAGTCCTTGGGTAGTGGTTTCAACTCCAATGTGGGGACTTCTTCTTTTGATGTCTTCATGACTTCTGGTAGATTAAGAGCCTCAAAGACTGGCCTACTCCAATTGCTCATGTAACTCATATTTGACATCTGAGAAGGCCTGTCTGCTTCTGTTAATCGTTCCTCTGAATCTGCCAACTCTAATGACAAAGGAATTGTCTCAAGAGTCTCAGATTGCTCTTGTGGGTCATCTCCAAATATATTTTCAGAATCAAATGCTGATAACAGTTCTGAAATATCGAAATCATATACCATATCAACTGCATGTACTTCTGAATCATCGCACCCACTAGGCATTTTGCAGGCGTTGAACACATTCATTTCCAATGTCATATTGCCGAATGTGAGCTTCAGTACTCCACTTCGACAATTAATCAATGCATTGGAGGTAGCAAGAAATGGACGCCCAAGGATGACAGGTGCATGGTAAATGGTGGAGGTTGGTTGCTGCATGTCAAGTACTACAAAATCTACTGGGTAGTAAAATTTGTCTACCTGAACCAACACATCTTCCACAATACCCTTTGGTACCTTGACTGATCTATCAGCCAATTGTAGCATGATGGAGGTCTTTTTCATCTCTCCCAATCCCAGCTGCTCATATAATGAGAATGGCAGCAAGTTCACACTGCTCCCTAAGTCAAGTAGAGCTCTCCCAATGCGTGACTCGCCAATCATGATGGAAATGTTGGGAGAGCCTGGATCACCGTACTTCTGTGGAGTCTCGTTCATTATCAATGCGCTGACTTGCTCCGTTAGGAAAGCTTTCTTCTTTATATTCAGCTTCCTCTTCACTGTGCACAAGTCCTTCAGAAATTTTGCATATGAAGGAACCTGTTGTATGGCATCCAAGAGTGGAATATTAATTTTCACTTGCTTGAAGATTTCTTGGATCTCAGTGTGATATTTATTCTTTTGGCTAGCTGCTAGTCTCTGAGGGTAGGGAACCACAGGTTGGTACCCTTTACTTGATTCAGCCTCTGCAATTACAGGCTCTTTAGATTCTGGTCTCACCATCTTTGGTTCTTTTTCAGCTTCTTCAGGCTTTGATACATCTTTAGGAGTAGGAGCAGCTTCTTGTTTATCCATGGTCATCTCCGGTTGGGGAATTTCTTTTCCACTTCTCAGAGTAAGGACGGCCTTTGCTGTCTCAATAGCATCTTCTGAGACATTATGTACCTGATGTGATTGTTGCCGGTACACTTGAGGATTGGGTTGAGGCTGTGCTGGGAACTTCCCTTTCTCCAGAGTGCTCAGTGCTATGTTCATCTTATTCATGGTGCCTCGCAATTCATTTATGGCTTGAGTGTTTTGATTGTTTGTGGTGGCCTGGATCTGCATGAATTGCTGAAGTGTATTGGCCATCTGTGCCATACTTTCATCTAAAGATTTTTTTGCAGGGGGTTGTGGCTGAGAATTTTGTGCAGCTACATGAGGCTGAGATCCTGGAAGTGCTGCAAAAGGATAGCTTTGAGGATTCTGATATGGTTGCTGCTGAGACTGGGGTACAATCTGATGAAATGATTGCTGGGATTGAGGAACAATCTGATGAAATGGCTGCTGAGGCTGAGGAACAGCTTGATGAAATGGTTGGTGGGAAGAGGAAGGGGATCGGCCAGGCTGATCATTTCTCCAGGAGAAATTTGGATGATTCCTCCATCCAGGATTATATGTATTTGAGAAAGGTTGATTTTGTGCTCTGTTGACCCAGTTAGCTGATTGCATCTGTTCTGGTTCATTCTCCTGAATTACGGGCATGATTGGGCAGTCTTGAGTTTTGTGGTTTGAATCAGCGCACAGAGAGCACGCCTCTACAGCTTTTACGACCTTCACTTTTTCCGTCTCCATGACCTCCAATCTTCTGGTTAATGCAGTTATTCGGGCCTGAACATCAGTGTCTTCCTTTATCTCATATTTGCCTCCACCAGTAATGGCTCTTAGTGGTTGTGGTGTCAATGAAACTCGATCAGTCCGAGTGTTCCATTGTAGGGCACTCTCAGCAAGATAGTCAAAAAATGATAGTGCTTCGTCAGGTTCTTTGCTAAAGAATTCTCCGTTGCACATGGTTTGGACAAATTGCTTGCATTCTGGAGAGAGACCGGTGTAAAAGTAATTCACCAATCTCCAGGATTCAAAACCGTGATGTGGGCAGATGTTCATCAAATCCTTAAACCTTTCCCAGCTGATATGGAAAGTTTCATCAGGCTTTTGGTTGAACTGACTGATTTTTTCTTGTAATGATTGAGTTCTTTGAAAAGGGAAAAATTTCTTTAAAAATTCACGTTGCATATCAGACCAGCTGGAAATAGAATTAGACTTCAAAGAATTAAACCAAATTTTTGCTTTGTCCTTTAGAGAGAAAGGAAACAATCGAAGTCTAATGTATTCATCAGTATTGGTCCTGTTGATGAACGTGGTGCAAGCCAATTCAAAATCTGTCAGATGTTGGTAGGGACTTTCAGAATCCATCCCGTGGAACTGAGGTATTACTGACATCATGCCATGCTTTATGGAAAAATTAGGTGCATCATTAGGTAACAAAATGCATGAAGGTGTAGTGGTGCGAGTGGGTTGCAAATACTCTTTAAGAGTGCGTGGTGCAGGCGCAGCCATTGCTTGTTCGGTTTCAGAATTGTCGCTTGTAGAGGAGACAAGAAGGGTGTCTGTCTCTAAGCAGTGTAAACCACTATTGGTGCTTGATGCAACTCTACACAATCTATTTGAACTGTTTCTCACCCAATACATGAAACATCAGTCCAAAATAGAAAAGAGAAGATCCAAGCAACTTTATAGTAAGTGAAATTTTTTTTTTTTTAATTTTTTTTTTAATTTTTAGAAGAAAAAGAAGAAAAATAATAATAAATAAAAATAAAGATGAAAATCACGAGTTTAAATTTACGACAAGCATCTCTCCCCGGCAACGGCGCCAAAAACTTGACTCGTTCGAAAATGAGCAGCCAAAAGGCTATCCCAAGTGTAGGAGCGTGTCGCGTAGTAATTAGGAATAAATTCCTAGATCGTCTCCACAGGGAAAGTGCTTAAAAATCAAACTCGTGTAAAATGGTAGAAATAGTTACAATGAGAGAATAAAAATAAAAATGATGATATGTGCAATGAATGTGGGAATGCAATGGAAATGAAAATTTACTAGTCATGGACTAGATTCATGTTTGTTGATTTTGAGTGGATGATGAAAAGTGAAAAAATTAAAATACAAGACAGTAAATTAAAATTGCTGGAAATTAAATAACTGAAATGTAAATGGACAATAAAATTTAAATGACATAAAAGTAAATTGCAAAAAATTAAAGGTGCAGAAAAATTAAATGACAGTAATTAAAATTGCAGGAAATTAAAAGTGCGAGGAAATTAAATGACGGTAATTTAAATTTCAGGAAATTAAAAGTGCGAGAAAATTAAATGACAGTAATTTAAATTGCAAGAAATTAAAATTGCGAGAAAAGTAAATGACAGTAATTTAAATTGCAGGAAATTAAAAGTGCGAGAAAATTAAATGACGGTAATTTAAATTGCAAGAAATTAAAATTGCGAGAAAATTAAATGACAGTAATTTAAATTGCAGGAAATTAAAAGTGCGAGAAAATTAAATGACAGTAATTTAAAATTGCAGGAAATTAAAAGTGCGAGAAAATTAAATGACAGTAATTCGAAATTTAATAAAAACAAAAATTGTAAGGAAATAACTCGATATTTAGAAATGGAGACTGTGTTCTCCAACCCAAAAATCTGAACTTCCAATTAAAGTAAACTCTCAAAAATAAAATGGACTCTCAACATTTATTGAAAATTTACTCACTAAACAAACTCAAAACTGAAAATAAAGACTTACAAAAATAAAATTCACTGAGCCATACATTGAAACTGACTGATGAATAAATTACACGACATTAAAAATTGAACTCAGAAAAATAAAAATTGACTATAAAAATTCACTTACTATTTTTTTTCTGAATATTTTTTAACTCTCAAATCACACTAAAAATATTCTAACTCACTGACACTCTAACACCACGACTGACTAACACTGACTATCACTCTAACTTCAGACTCACCTCTAACTCCCTACTCCAGACACACTCTGACTTCTAACACTGCTGGCTCCCTCACTTCGTCGACGTACAAGCCTTATATAGGCATAAAAAAGGATCACTGTATTAACTTAGCCCGTGACCTCGTCCCCACTAACAAAAATATTCTGTTTGTCGCTGGTATGTCTTGTTCTTCACATGCAGTGCGATTCTTTCTTTTCTTTTCTTTTTTTCTTTATTGCTTGCGCCGAACTCTGTGGAGCTGCACCAAGCGATTCTTTTTTTTCTTTTTTTTTCTTTTTTCTTCTTCCCTTTCCAGCCGAAGTGCACTGCCGTAGTCTCCTCTTTTCTTTTCTATTCTTTCTTTCTTTCTTTCTTTCTTTTTTTCTCTCTGTTTTTTTCTTCTTCCCGCATGCGTGCTGCGTTCCGTCTTCTCTCCGTGCGTATGGTCTTTTCTTTTTATTTTTGCTTTCCTGCATCTTGTACCTCTGGCATGCTGCAACGTTTACTGAGAGAGAGAGAAAACTGCAACCGAAACGTAGAGAGAGCAGCCGAGGTGTCTTCGGTCGTTCTCGGCAGTGTTGCACAGGAGGCGGTTTCGGTATGCATGGGGGCTTCCGTCGTGGCGGAGCCTTGGTCTCCGGCATGTTCTGGCGGTCAACGGAGATGCAGGGTGGCGTGGGAGAGTGCAGCGAGTCCGTCCGTGCTTCGGTAATGGAGGTTGGTGTTGCCGGTGCATGCGGTGGTGCTTCGTGGAGTTGGACGTGTATTTGGCCATGCATGGTGGTGGAGAACTGGTCGCCGGCGTCGTCTGGAGCTGCTGGTGGCCGGCGGAAGAGCTGCTGTGCACGACGGCACTGTAGCTCGAAGCGCAGTGCGAGAGGTAGACGACGAACCGAACGACGTGCCGTTCGTGTCTAAACGGCATGTCGTCGGCTGCAAACGGCAGGCAATTCTCTCGTGCAAAACGACATGTCGTTTTGACGACGGTCGTTTTGTGACCCTTCAGCAGACGACATGTCGTTTTTGCAAAACGACATGTCGTTTAGTACCTGTAAAAATAAAAATAAATAAAATAAATAATAAATAAAATAAATAAATAAATAAAAAATAAGTAATATATAATCAAAGAACAAACAACAAAAATAAATAAATAAAATAAAATTAGAAAATAATAATAAATAAATAAAAACTAAAAAAATATGTTGTGCAATTTAAATAAATATTGCCCAATTAAATCACAAGCTATACAATTAAGCATAAATTATACTTTTAATCAATTCAATTCATAACTTGGATTTATTGCCTCTTGATCATTTTTTCATCTAAAATCAACGATAAAATAATAAAATAATTAAGAATACATTGATTTTAAATGTATAAAATATGCAATAATGCAGCTCAATCAACATACCGAAAGTTTATGAACCTTCTGCATCCTACTAGCCACTGCTGTGCCTAGAATTTTATAGAGCTCCAAACTTCCATTAAACTCTTGCCTTTCCCTTCCATCCTTGACGCGTACCTCCTATGCCAAAGTTGCCATATCATAATACATGGAATCAGCCCCATTAGAAGCCCCACTTGAGACTGTCGAGAGGCCCAATTAAACCATATTTGAACCCGCACCTTCCAGCTTTGCTGAGAATAAAACTAAACCCGTAACTCAGCTGAAACCTTCCTCCCTCCAAACAGCCATAGCAAACTCCCCTTTTCCTAGAACATGCTCTAAATTTTCTTCATGTCCTCTCTCACAGCAATTACAGAAAGAGACAATAGGGATACTCAATTGGCAAATCTGATCATCCATGCTTAGGCAATTAAAAACAGCCTTCCACATGCACAATGATATGTTTTTTGGCAAAAAATTATTCCAAACCCATTTCGCCCAATCAAAAGGTGCCATCTTCAATTGAATTACCTCCCAAGCCGATTTAGTAGAGAAGCACCAACTCTTTTCAAGTAACCATAGTAAAATATCTTTTTTGTTAGACAAAGTACCAACTTCTTCAATAACTTCTAGAGCCTTCTACCCTCCAATCAACTGCTGAAGACGATGGAAATCCCAGCTTTCATTCACAACTAAATCCTGGATTGTAACATTGGCATCCATGATCTTAGGTATCCCCTCAAACAGCGGCCCAGTACCCAAAAAATTGTCATACCACAATGAAACTCTCCCTTCCCGAACCATCCAATTTGAGTTGCCCAACAAATTCGACAACACCTCCAAGATTTTTTTTCCAAAACAACGAACCTGAGCTACTAAAACCAGTAAGCACAATATGACCATGTTTTACATATTTGGCCCGAAAAAACTTCACCCAAAGTGAATTTTGAGTCAAAAAATTTCACCCAATTTTCAAAAATAAAGATCTCTGAACTTCCTTTTAGTCCCTCACTCCTATACCTCCCTCTTCCACTAGAACACACAACTTCTTCCAAGCCCACCACATTCTCTTACTCTTACCATTCTGTTCACCCAAAAAAAAAGTAGCAAATGAGGCATTCAATTTCTTAAACACAATCTTAGGAACAGGAATAACCGACAGCAAATGCATAGGCATACTTGAAAGGACATGCCGAATTAGAATTAAACGACCCCCTTGTGATAGCAATTGACTCTTCCAACCTGCCAATTTCTTCCTTATTTTTTCTAACCGAAAGTCAAAATGACTAGCCTTCAACTTTCCATCAACTATCGGCACTCCCAAATATGTAAAAGGAAGGACCCTTCCACAAACCCAGTCTCCAATAACAATTCTCGCTCTCTGCACAAACTCAACTTCTTAGAGAGAAAGATGGCCGACTTCTCATTATTCACACATTGGCCAGTCCACCTTTCATAATCCTTTAGAACTCCCATTAAATATCGAATAGAACCTTTGCTTGCATTTGCAAAAACCACCACATCATCCACATACAGTAAGTGTGAAATTTTTGGGGCACCAACCAGATGAGAAAACTGTAAAATTCCACATTCAAACATACGCTAATTCAGCATTTTGGAGAAAATCTCTTCCAAAATAATAAATAAGTACGGGGAAAGTGAGTCCCCTGCCGAAGATCCAAAACTTGAGAAAGCCTTTGTACATACCATGCATCACTATAGAAAACCATAGGGTTGCTACACAGTTATGGATCAACTTGCAAAAAAACTCAGTAAAACCAATAACTCGCAGTACATGTTGCAAAAACCTCCAGTCCACTCGATCATAGGCCTTGCTCATATCAATCTTCATAATAATATTTCCATCTCTCACCTTCCGATACAACAACCTTGTCATCTCTTGCGTAAGAGATATATTTTCAAAAATATTTCTTCTCTTCACAAAAGCTCATTGTTCTTGCGAAATGATTTTTCCAAGAACCAAAGATAATCTAGCAACCAAAATCTTTGAAAAACTTTGTAAATCACATTACAAAGACTATTTGGCTGGAACTTATCAAAACTTTGGAGATTTTTAATCTTTGGAATAAGAACAATGAACGGCGAAGAGTAAAATCTAGGAAAGACCTCACCCTTGTAGAACTCCTTCAAGCTTCCATCATGTCTTCTTTAATAATGTGCCAACAAACTAAATAACATGTTGAGCCAAAACCGTCTAGCCCTGGGTTGCTATCCGCTGCAATGGAAGATAAAGCCTCAAACACTTCCGTTTATAGGGGTTCCTCTTTTAGTCTAGAGACATCATTTTCGTTAATAACAGGTGAAAACGAATGGCTGAGGTTAGGCAAGTCAACCGAATCCTCCTGGGCAAGGAAATCTGTAAAATAACACACGGCCTTAGAATGGACCATTTCCATTGACTCAAGAATAGACCCATCTTGCAGCCTCATAGATTTTACACTCGAATTCCTCCTCCTTTGTGCAATGACAATGTGAAAATTTTTTGAGTTTTGATCATTCTCCACCAACTATGGTTTTTTTACTTGTTGAGATATTCTTGTATCTTCCCGTTTCACCCAGACCTCCAGCTCTGCTAAGAAACCAGAATCTCCTCCTCAAGCGCCTTAGAGTAAGACACTTGCAACTCAAAATCAAGCTGTTCAATTCTCTCTTCCAATTCCTTTATCACACCACCAACACGACTAAAAACCTCTTTATTCCACACACTCAACTTGATGATTAGCCTTTTCGACTAGCCTGCTAATTTTGGTAAACCCGAGTTACAATCAACTGGTTCCTTCCAAGATGCTTCCACAACTTCCCAGAAATTCTCATGAGAAATCCACATGCTATGAAATTGAAAAGGAGCTAGGCCATACCTCTCCGACCTCGAACATAGCTGCAACAAAATCGGCGAATGAGCTGAAGTTCTTCTACTCAAAAAACTGGCACTAGCTTCCCTGAATTTAGACAAAAAATCAGTGTTGACCAATACTCTGTCAAGCTTGGCCCAACTTCTAGCCATACCTTGATGTCCATTGCATCAATAGAATTGCTGACCTTCCACTCTTAGGTCCAGTAATCCACACCTGTGAATACAATTATTAAAATTATCAATAGTCGCAGAGGGCGTCGGTCTACCCCTTACTCTTTCCTCATTACTTCTAATAATATTAAATCTCCCAACACCACTCATGGAACTCTAACACAAGATACCCCACTCAAATGGGACCAAAGATCCTGACGCTCAATCCGAGTACATTTAGCATAGACAAAAGTTGCTAACAAATTGCAACCATAAGCCTCAAAAAAACTAGTCAACGATTGATTTGTCATTCCTATTACATGCATGTCAATATCCTCTTCCCAACAAATCCATGTCAATAGCCTCTTTCCAACGCACCCATATTTTACCACCCATCTCCTATTACTGCCCAATTATCATTAGACGCGTAATTAGGGAGCTGCGAACTAAAGGCCCAACTCTGCAATTTCGAAACCTCCTGGAAAGGTTCCAAAACCACCAACACAGAAATGTCATACTTAATAACCAATTTTCTTAACCTTCTTCTCAATGTCCCTAAACCCCTCACATTCCACACTACTAATTTATCAATCATAAATTCGGCTTTTGAGGTTTGACCTTAGCCCTACAAGACTTTCTCACTTAAACTTCTTTAGAGGATGAGACCCTCACACTAGAGCCCGGATCAGAACCATAATCCTTCTGAACATCAAAGGAAGCTTCATTCTCACTTTCCGACATAATAGAAAAACGGTTGAAACACTCAACATCCCCACCATCTTGCTCATTTTCCTCACTCACTTCCTCCACAACATCCTTTCCCTCCCCTTCTATCACCATTCCTCCTACCCCCACCCCATTAGATACAAGAGCTACAGTACTCCCTTTACCAACTTTGTGACCTCCTGAATCCCCCACCTCAATTCCCCCTTCCTCAACTTAAGCCCCTGTTTGGGCCACCACATCTGAGACAATAGCAACATCTCCAACATGAACTGAATTATCAATCAGTAACTCAGCATTGACCAGATCACCAGAATTTTCTTAACCAATAACAAGCTCCTCAACCAATTCAGGCAAGGCCTTCATTTGTTGCTTATCCTTACGACCAACCTCCTTCCACACTTTCCTTTCCCCCTCCTTCCTAGGAATTTTCTCCCCCTCCTTTCTAGCAAGCTTGTTTTTCAATCTCTCACCAACCCTACATACTACCGTTGTATGACCCTGTCGATAACATTTAGTACAATAGAATTCTCTTTTCTCATAAACAACTTCCTTCAAAAAATGATTTTTCTGACCTATAAGCAAAGGAAAACCATCCACAGGCTCATCTTGTAAATCAACTTCCACGCAGATTCGCGCCCCTGTAGCCCAGGTTCTATATAACATTGCATTATCCATGCCAAGAAACCTGCCAAATTAAGAAGTAAGGATTTGCAAACAATCCAACCTATACAGATGCAACGACAACCCTGGTAAGAAAATCCATTAAGGAGCAATAAATGGCTCCTTATGAACATCAAAGTACACAGACTAATTAAAGAGCTGAAATTGACAACCTGCAACGGCTCTGCCTTCCCTCGCCCAAGCATGAAGGTAATCATTCTCATTTGCCAAATGCAAAAGTACGTGAAACTCATCCATGAAACTTATCATCGGATCCTCACTAAAACCCCAGGTTTTAATAATTTGAACTCTCAGAACATCAATCGATGGCCTAGAAGAGAGAAATTTCAACACTAGAGCAAACTTTAAATCTTCCACCATCCTATCCATCTCCACATCTGAGAATACAAATCTCAAATTGCCATTGATCAACTCCGATTTCCGCATAGGCAACTTAAACTTCACAGGCGGCAACAGTTCATGTAGAGCCTGAAGAAACGTACGACAATCTCCCCCGCCTCCAATCACCATCACAGTGTTCTCCCCTCCAGAACCCTTCAGCGAAACACCCTCTCCCTTCTACAATGAACCCAACCGAGAAGACCCACTCCTGCCAATAGCAGAGACTACTGGAGGGTCAGAAAACTTGGCCATAGGCCAAGCCTTCACACACACTCAAAATCGCACAAAACTCTAGTAGAGTAGAAAAAATACCTGCCAAGTGTCAACCTTAAAAATCCAAGGTCATAATAGGTCTATATCCAAATCAAAGAAATTAATAGGTCTATATATATGTGCACTGTATCCAAATCAAAGAAATTAATCAGTTAAAAATGAAAAAATCAAGTTGTTGATGAAAAGGAATGAGCGGTGGGGATGGGTATCTCAAAGCTAACATTCATGGGGCCTAAGGCCTAGAACCAAACATTAAAACAAAAAAACAAAAAAGGAACCAACCACAAGGATGGTAATTTAAATTGTGAACCAAAGCAAACGATTGTGACAGACTGGTTATAGAAAATTGATATACAGACATACAGACTAACAGATTGAGATTGACTGACCGACTGAGCCAAATGCACAAACCGAGACAGACTGAAATTTAAATATTTATAAAATTCTAATGGTGCAATTTGCTTATTAAAATTATACTCCAAAGTGTTGACCAAAATGAGGAAGAGCAAGCCATGAACCTAGTGTTTATAGAATAGAAATCTTGTACAAAGCTAACATTGTGTAGAGCATATCTTGGAGAGATGGTTGTATGTCTATAAATGGATGACAATGTTTTTTAAGCTTATGGTATATGTTGTAATATAAACATTGTATGGTTACAATGTAATGTTTAATTTTGGGAAGTAACTTTATCTAGTACAAATTTTAGTATATTTTCTACTACAAATATTTCATACTCCAAGTACCATATTTGGTGCATGCATTTGACTTATCATGAGCGAAGGAGATTTGTAACCAATGTTACATATCCCGCCATCTCAATTCATGTCGAATCTCAAGTGGCGCTCGGGAGCACCACGATAACATATCATTGACATTGTATTTTATTATTCTGAAAAGTATTATCAATTAAATAGTAAATTCACTATTGCTAATTACATTTCATTTTTAATCCCTTAGGGGTGTCTCAAGTGGTAAAGGTTTTGTGTTGATGATATGGTTCCACCAAGTATATGGTTCGAATCTTTGAGTGCAAACAATTTTTATGGAATTTCGTCTTGAGTTGCTTGATGTGCACTTATGAAAAATTCCTCACTAAGGGCTTGTGCACCCTTAAGATTAGTCGAAACTTTAATCCTGAACACCCAGTGCCAAGCAAAAAAATAACATTTGATTTTAATCTTGAAAATATCAAGAACTAAAATGTGACATCTAGGTTAGTTTTACAATAACATTGATTTTCAAGATAGAATCTCATGCTTGTTCATTTTAGCAAGGGTCAACTTAAATCTACTATTCTATATGGACCAAAGAAAAGGAAGTAAGATGTAAAAAAATAAAATGCGTGTAAATTAATACTTTATTCCTTTAAGGATATTTTATGTAGGTGACAAATGCAATATTCAGTAAATAAAGGCTCGTTTGTAATTCAATAAAATTTGAAGTACAATTTTAAATTATAGTAGAAAATTCATGATTAAAAAAAAAATTGGTTAGTTATATAAATAGAAGTATAAGATCCATGGTAGTTCAATATTACTTTTTAGTTCTTCCTTGTCACTTTGAAATTCCAAGTTAAGCTAAGTTTTAAGAGAACAAAAAAAACTGTTCTAGGAAAATTTGGTTTGTAACAGCTTGTTGGGGGATAAATTAGTATGAGACATAAAGAAAGGCAACTGACATGAAGACCCAAGGGTACATCCACTGATGCCCCAAGCCGATCGCAGATGCCCATGTCCTCACGACTTGCAAAAATTTATGAAAGCTAGGGGTTGATGTCACCCTTGTGCCCTAATATGGTCATGAACGTCTTGTCTCGTGACCCACAAGGTTTCTGACGCCCAAGGCACCTCAAATAAATCCCAGATGCCATTTGTGAAAACCCCGACAAACACCTTAGAAGAATCTATCACTTAATGACAATTTGATCTTATATAAATCACATAGTAGGTCTTTTCTACTTGGAGATAGGACACTCAGGGTACATTTAAGTAAGAATCTTTGCGTTGGTATTAAGCAAGTAAGAGGTCAAGTATTAGATGAGAAAATTATTCATAACCTTCCTAGGAGATCTGTACTCTCAACGTACAGATGATCAAGATACAATTACAAGATACAATTAGGATAAAACAATGCAAATATTGGGCGAGTAAGGAGTAGCCCAAGAGAAGGAGTGTGGACAAGCAAGGTGCCAATAAAAGTAGAGAGTTATGTGAAGAAATCATCCTGGATAAGTAAGAAATAGGACAAAGAATTAAGGTTAGGCGATCAAGCACCAAGTGAATAGGGTTATAGGCAAACAAGCAATTACACGAGAATTGTATCCAATTAAAAGGGTTCTAAGAAAACTAGAAGTGGGCGAGCAACACATTGGCGGGTATGACATAAGCGAGCAAGTGTTTGGCCGATTGAGACATGAAATAAACAATTGTTGAGCAAGCAAATACTAGAAATCAGTGGACAAAGTAGCAAACAAGACGAGCAAGGTGAGAAAGACATGAAAGATGTTGACCAACCAAGATGTTCAACAAGCAAAACAGTATGCAAGGTGAGCAAATTGAGAAAAGTTGGATTAATGGTTTTGGGCAAGCAAGGTGGGCAAAACAATAATGGATTAGGAGTGCACGAAAGACATGGGGCAAGCAACATGTTGGGAAAGCAAGTATCACGCGAGTGAGAGTTGGGTTGTGACAACCCAGGCTTAGCCAAGTCTTCGCATGTTTTTTGCCACTAGTTTATGTTTAATTTTCTAGCCATGCAAGAGGTGTAGAGTACTTAGAAACCTTGGGTCCTATTTAGTTCTAATGCATTAGGCATCTAAACCCATAAAGAAGGTCCAACAAGGCCCTTAGAATTCGGCCATCACTTCAAATTAAGGTTTGGAACCCTTGGGGCGCACACCCAACTCACCAACCTCAAGCCATTTGTCACACATGCACATTTCACTCAAGAGACACCATGACCCTAGACGTAATTTGGGAAAAAGTGGGTGAGAGACTTTAGGATTTTGCTAACCCAAAAGCCCAACACGCCTCCCATGAGATTTTCGTAATTTCCAAAGCTTTGAGCAATGATTTGGAATGCGAGGAGACCCTTGAAGCCATTACAAAACAGAAGCATAGAACCCCAAGAACCCTTAGGGTTTCAGCTATGAGGGTTACACGTCACCTATGACAAGCTCACTCATAATTTGACATTTGTCACACATGTAGAGGGATAAGAGGATTTCAACAAGATGGCATAGGGAAGTGGCGCATGGAGGATGCCAAAGGGCTTAGGCACATGTTTCCAAGAGGGTCCTAGGATTCGGTCAAGGGGTGCTTCACGTCCATCTAAGAAAGACCAACCAACCTTTTTGCCAAGTGTCATGCATGCACTTGGGATAGGGTTTTTCTAGAAGGAAGCAATGATTGGAAAGAGGAAAGGGCGCCTAGATTGAAGCAAAAACCCTAGTTCCTAAGGGTTTCGGCCACTACACACACACTCTCTCTCTACGCTTGTCACACACTTAGAGTTTCAAGGAGAGACACAAAGGGAAAAGGAAGAGACGCTTAGGGAAAACGTACGCACACAATCACCAAAGCTCTAGAAGGATCTTTGTGGGGAGAAGGGAAAGGAGTGGACGACTAGGATTAGAACCAATCACATGTCAATGCCACTTGGCAAGCAGGCAAACGCTGCACTATCCAAGGAAGATCTAGGGTTGAGGAATTCCTGACTTCAACAATTCCTTCACTATATTCTCTATTACTGTCTTTTGGTAGTGTGGATATCTAGAGGGCCTTACTGAGATTGCTCTAGTGTTTTCCTTCAAAGGAATTTGATGGTCAAAACTCCTTTTAGGAGCTAATCCCACTAGTTCAGCAAATATGTCAACAAAGTCATCAATAACTACAGTAACATCATCAACCCCGCTGTTAACTGCCTGCTAAGAATTGTGTGCCATCAACTGCAGGAACCAACCATGTTGATTCACTAGGGAAGATTTCAAGCACTCTTCCCCATTTTTAACTTTCAAATCTACACTTTTCAAACCTTGTAAAATTACAACTGACTATCCCACCTTAAAACTCATAGCCATAGTTGAAAAATCTCAATTAATGGGTTCCAATGTTCTCAACCACTAAACTCCCAGCACCACATCATATCCCCACAAAATTAACACGTGGAAAGGAATTATGAATTTAGATTCTTGGATTTTAAAATTCGCTTCACATTTTCCTTGACTCAAAACAATGTCACCATTGGCAACTTTAACTTGCAAAATAGCCTCTTTTTCAACCTATAACTTAGTTGCCTTGACTACTAGTGGATCTAGGAAATCATGAGTATTTCTAGAGTCCATTAAGATCTCTACTGAAGACTCACCAATTCTACCCAACAACTTCATAGAATTGTTGTTAATGCATCCTAACAGTGCATGAATAGAAATTTCCATACTTTCATCTTCATTGCTCACCTTCTCACCCATTACAGTCGCCCTTTCGCACTACAAAATCTTCTGACAAGCTTTCTTCCCCATGTAACATACCCCTTAGGTTTTTACACACGTGTGCTGGATTCCACTTTTCATTATAGTGGTAGCATATATTTTTCCTCCTCTTCTCATCCATCTGTGTAGAAAAACCCTTTTTAATTGGCCCTGCTGTTCTCTAAAACTTATTCAATTCAGATGGTGTATCGAAATGCATTTTTTCAAAACTACTACCCATACTCCTCATTGACTTCCTGGTGGCTATTACATACTCTTCTTTGATCTTTGTTTATCCAAATGTTGCATTGACATTAATGGGATTGAGCATTCGGACTAACAACCGAATCTCAACCTTCAAACTACTCAAGAAACAGCTCAATTTATGCCTTTTTTACAAGCCTTTAAGCCCTTTAGACAAAGTCTCGAATTGAGCCTTATAATTGGTCACATAAGTGACTTGTTTGAGGCATGTCAAAGCCTCTATAGGGTCATCATAGGTTGTGAGGTCAAATATGACTTGTAAAACCTTGATAAAGGTATCCCACCTAGGACTGTTTATCCAGGTTCCGGCCCGGGAACCTGGGTATACCCGGATCGGAACCAGGGTTTCAAATCAGGGTTGGAACCCAGGCCGGGTTAGCCCGGGTAAACCTGGGCCAGAACTCGGATGAATCCCAGTTGTAAACCCAAGTTTCGGGTTTACAATCTGGAACCCTTTTTTTTCAGTTTGAATATTTTAATGTCTTTATTTCATAAATGCCTAGATCATATATCATGTCCAAATCCACAAGACTAAAACTAATGTTTTGAGTCCAAACGGGCTGAGCCATGCAAGACTGAAAGTAAATTATTCCCTTTTTATTATAAATTTTTCATGTACACATTTATGCATTGATGAGATGATATGCATCACTCAGCCTAGTGGTAAAGAGAATCATTTGGTCCAACGCAAGACTGAATCTAGAGTTAAGGTAAGTCATTGAAATTACTTACGTACGCATGCAGTTGTTAATGGAAGTTTACATACTGGTTTAGAATAAAGACATAAAAACATTCAAACTTAAAAAAAAAAAAAAAAAAAAAAACTGGGTTCCGGATTTACAACCAAGTACCTGAACAGGTTGTACCCGGGTTTCCTCCCGGATTTGTTCTGGGCTGAAACCCAGAGTCGGAATTCGAGTTTCGGATTGGGCCCGAAAAAAACCCGACCTAGATGAACAGTCATAATCCCACCCATTAGAGACTCCACCATTTAAGGCATCTTGGTACCAAACCAAGGCTTCCCCCTCCATATGATACGCGAACATTAAAAGCCTCTAATTCAAGGGAGTTTGATGGAAATCAAAAAATTGGTTGGCTTTAAAGATCCAACCAAAAGGATAATTTCCATCAAAGTGTGGAAAATCAACCCTCACCCCACAAGGCAACACTGATCTTTCTTCTGAGACCCCACTACCACTACCATGAGCGATATCAACAGGAGGCACAACTTGTCTACTTTCAACCAAAGACTTTAGCATATCAGAAAGTTGTTCTAACTAGTCTGCAATATTGTGAATTGCATAATGATGGTCTTCCAACTGTTGTTAAACAGCTTCCTATTGCTTCTGCAAACTGTCCAACTGTGACTTCAGAGCTTCTCACGTACCTTCCGCCATGAGAGGATTGGCCTTACTAATATTAATTGTAAGGTATCACACGAGATACCAACACAAACCCAGAACCCAGAACAGGAAAAGAACGAAAACAAGAAAGGGATCAAGAAAAAGAGAAAGAAACAAACCAAGAATCCACTTTATTGATTTTTGAGTAAGGTTTTCAAGGAACCTCAAACCTCCATACACTTTCAGAAATGATCTTCAGCAACTGAACAACTTACAATGAAGTTCTACTTCGGTATTTATACAAATGAATATAAAAGAATAATAAAACGACGGCGTTCACTCCTATTTGCCTTACTTCCCTTATAAGCCAAGCGCACTGCTTCACTAATGGAATAAAATGCACCGTTTACCAGCTTCAATCCATTAATTCTGTTATTCACACTGCATACCATTTTAATTGTAACCCTCTCTTCTCTTCCTTATTCTTAGTTTGATTCCTTCAGAACTCAACCTCTCCTCCCATACACCTTACACATTTATAATACAATGCGATTTTTGTAAGATAGACATTGAATGTAAACTACAGTGTGGTAAATAAAGTAGTCGGCAACGCCAAATCACTGGTGGTAGAGCTCACTGGGTAGCAACAATTGCCGAATAAAATATAGGTTTCTGTATTAGCACGAAGGGTTGTTGTTAGAAATGGGAAGAAATCATGTGTGGTAATGTCTATTTGAAAATAAAATGTAAGTTGACATGTCATCATCTCATTAGTTGATGTAAACATGGCGTTTGCACCACGTCCGGTTAGAAGATGGACTCTATAAGAGATGCTACGATTGCTACAACAATAGATGCATAACAATAGATGCATCCTTACGAAATATAATCCTTACAGGAAGTTGCTTGTGATATACAAAGACATTTCGATAAAAAAAATGATATTTACAGTCGTGGAATGCACAAACACCGCACAATTTTTTCTAAAAAAAATGAGTAAATAGGGACTCACATGAAAAACATAATAATAATTTTTTAATAATGAACCCCACTCTTTTTTAAAATGATTGTACGATATTTGCGCACTCCATGACTATATCTAACATTACTCTTTCAATAAGAGTCCCTCTATGGGCCTCGATAAGGTGCATCAATTGTATATTTTGTTATTTTTTTAAATATTTTAAAAAAATAAAAAAATATACAGTATTGGCATCCTTTCGGTGCACTTAGGCTGCGTTTGGTTGCAAGACTTAGTTGAGATCAACTCAGTTTAGTCTAATCTTAAGCTAAGTCTAACATTCAAACATCCAACTCTTAAATTACTAAATTCATCTCAACGCAAAACTTCCTTACACGTAAGACCCACAACCATTTTCAATTTTTTATAAATAGTACTAAGCTCATCTTAACATCTAAACTCATTTTAAATGGGCCCCACATAACTCACTCCACCTACTCAACTCACTATTATTTATAAAAAGTTAAGTTCAGTTCAGCTCAACATCCAAATGCAGCTTTAGTCTTTTCCTTTTGACAATGGGTATTTCTACTATGCAGCCCAAATTTGAGAGTTGGGCAGCGTGTTCTTTAATATAATTTTTTTTTAATTTTTAAATAATTTTTAAACATCTTTAAATATTTTAAAAAAATATTAATATACTAGTAGTCACTTATTTAATCATTGAATTAAAAAATTAAAAAACATAAATGATCAAATTGAATAGACAAACCCACACGTATAGTATTATTTTCCTTTGACAATAGATGCGTGGCTTGGGCCACAGACCAATAAATACTAGAATGTGCGGTCAAGGTTGTATCTTTGAAGTTATGTTGTAGTAAATCTCGCTGTCTATACTTTTCAAACAATTCTACGTTCACAACTTCTACAAGTCTAGAGCTGTTCTGTGTCGAACTTTTCAAGGAGTCGTTATCCATCTTCTATTAATCTAATTCCATGAGATGTGTTGCGTATAAAAATCCGGCACAAAAGAGAATTGGTGGGGATCGATGACGTTGGACATACTTCCATACATCTTTCAAATTCTTTTCAACCTCACGATCATTTAATACAAAAAAATATAGATTCCGTGACTGAACATGAACATTAGTTTTTCTTTAAAAATAATTTATTACAAATATTCGGGTCTCAACAATACTATTTATCATTTATAAATCTTAAACTTTAAACTGTAGTTTTGAGCTCAACATACTAAAAGAATACAAAATCTGACACTGAAAACAATTTATTTCTACTTTTGGACAGATTGAGGGTTTGTTTGGACACTTAGGCTTAGTTTGGATAGAGATTAGATACTTCCATCTCATCTAATCTCATCTCATCTTATCTAATATAATTTTATCTCATCTCAATATCCAAACACCACAAACACAATTATTTTTCAATTTCAAATTTTTAACTTTTTCATCTAATAAATATTTAATTATTATAACTTTTCCAAACTTTCAAACAAAATATAAAAAATAATTCAATTTTTTCAAATCTCAAAATAAAAATAATATTAGAAAATAATATTCTAATAATATTTTTATTCAATTTTTTCTCTCTCATTTCTCAAAACCACATTAAACATTTTAACTCAAATCATTTCTAACTCATCTCATCTCAAATCAAATATCTTATATACTATTATTCACAAATCATTTTAACTCATTATCCAAACTCCAAACTAGGCCGAATATCTCATAATTAATTCTGTGAATAGCAGTGAGTGTCCAAACTAAACCTAAGTTTCGACCCTCATTCTCAAATGAAGGGCAAATTTTGTTTTGTTTTTGTTTTTTTTCTGTTTTATCTGTTCATGTTTAGTATCCTTCAACCACACATATTATTAAGAAATTATATTTACAGTTTTAAAGTACGTAAGTCTTGTGCATTTCCTTTAAAAAAATGTGGGTACATCTAAAATCCACATAAAAAAATATTTTTTTAATAGTGTATTCTATTTTCTTTTAAAAGAAGTGCACGAGACTTGCATACTTTAGAACTGTATCTAACATTATTACTCAATCAATGATTGATTTAGCTTTCAAATAAAGAAAAGTTCCTTCCAATTATTCCTCCTTTCTTTAGCTTTAAAGGTTTGATTCTCAAGTAAGAAACCTTTTCCCTTGATGTCTTCTTCCACTTTCGGCTACGCCAAGGCCTCGTATACTTGGAAGGATTAAAATGCCTTACGAATATAAGAAAAGAAAGCAAAGAATGTATATTCTCCTTACACTCTACATGAATGTTTAAACAGTTCCAAGCTTTTTTTTTTTTTTCATTTTGTTTATGAACTTTTGAAGTTGGCGTTTGAGTTAGGTAAATGCAGCCTGCAGCTCCTAAACGTGTGGTATGTGTGCGCGCGCGCATTTCTATTTTTTTCCCCACCTTTCAACTAAATTTCCTAGCCAGTTTCTTAAAATATATTGCTAATCTGAATGCAACTTACTGAACACCAAACCAGTCGGCCAGTACTTAATTCTTTTGAAATGAAAATATATATTTATAAGAAGGTACCCCCATGCAGTTTATAAATTTGTTAAGTGTCTATATATGGAACATGTAAGATTCTTATGTTTTTTTTAATATTATCACAAATTAAGCAGCTTAAACGATACGTGACAATTTTTTTAATTAATTTTTAAAAAAATTATGTTTATGACATGATGAATGAAAAGTTGCCAAACTTATAGATTAGACGACCCTTTTTGGATACTGACACACTATCAATCCATCTTATCTCATCTCATTTCATTATTATAATTTTTCTAAATTTTCATATAAAATATAATAAACAATTCAACTTTTTTAAATTCTAAAACAATAATAATATTATTAAAAAATAATATTCTAACAATATTTTATTCAATTCATCTAAAATCAACTTATTTAAAATCATTTCATCTTATCTCACTATCCAAACGAGCATTTGAAAGAAAACTCAATCTTCCTCCAACCGGAGGAGAAATATTTTGTCCAAATATTGAATACTATTAATTTGGTTGTATATCTAATTAGTTAATTTATTGTATTCTAAATGAAACTTAATGGAAGTTTTAGTCGTTGAACAGCCAACATGCAGGAAATTAATAAACACAGCCAAAAACAAAAAAACAAAATTAGAAGAGAAAGAAGTGTTGCAAGTTTTAGCCGTACGTTGTTCCAGTCTGTGTGCCATGCACACAATATTGGATGGTGTTGGCTACCTTAAAGCCACCCATGCATATTAATATTTTTTATTATTAATCCTTTGGGCTATGTTGGAATAGACATAATATATAGTTGGGAAATTAAAAACTTTATTACATATATAGTTGAACTTTAGGTTATCGGCCGCAACCACTTCCCATCCTCCAAATTAACGTACTCAATTCCTGCAAAAGTGTCAACCTATTTGTATTCGATCCAAAAACTTGACAGCCAACCAAAAGAACATACAATATATATTCTCAACTTGTATCCTTAAGATTTACGCAAAAAGTACTGATCAGATAGCTGGAATGCCCGAAAAATATCATAGCCCAAGAAAGAAAGAACAAAAGTATTAATCGTAGTTAGTACAGCGTTATGATCATTTCAGCTCACCAAATCATAACGCTTTGTGAAAAAACATGCACGCCAAGAAACACAAACGCCTCCCCATATAACACGCATGATCACCCTGATCAAACCAACTATATTCACATGCATGCATGCGCTCTGACATTCCAACAAAATCATCCCAACACCATGATCAATCCTGGCAACCTCATGATCTTCTCCTCCTCCTCCTCCTCCTCCTCTGATGAACTTGCGCCTAGAAACTTGATGTCCAGGCGGCTTTTTTTCTTGCAAGATATTCAAATCCTTGAGCTTTTCCTCGCTATTTTTGTGTTTGTGGCCATTCATTCTCTAAGACAAAAGAAGGTTCATGGTCTGCCCGTTTGGCCTGTCCTCGGAATGTTGCCTTCCTTGATTTCCGGCCTGAGATCAACCAATATGTTTGACTGGCTGACCGAGATTCTTTGCAGTCAAAATGGGACTTTTAAATTCAAATGTCCTTTGTTTAATAGCCTCAATAGTGTCGTGACCTCGGACCCTCGAAATTTGGAGTATCTTCTCAAGTCCAAGTTCCCCAATTTCCCAAAAGGACCATATTTCCGAGACACTGTTTGTGATCTTCTTGGCATAGGGATATTTAGTGCAGACGACGAGACTTGGCAACAGCAAAGGAAGACGGCAAGCATTGAGTTCCATTCGGCTAAGTTCCGGCAATTGACCACCGAGTCATTGCTTGAACTTGTGCATTCCAGGCTCTTACCAGTGTTAGAGAACTCAATTCAGCAGTCCTTCCCCATTGACCTCCAAGACATCTTACTGCGTTTAACTTTTGATAATGTATGCATGATAGCATTTGGGGTTGATCCAGGGTGTTTAAGCCCTGGTTTACCGGAAATACCATTTGCCAGAGCGTTTGAGGACGCGACGGAAGCCACGTTCCAACGATTTGTCACGCCCACATGCGTATGGAAGGCCATGAGGTATTTCAACTTGGGTGCGGAGAGAACGCTCAAGACATCAATAAAAGGAGTAGATAAGTTTGCCGAGGATGTAATTCAGACAAGAAGAAAGGAGCTCTCTCTGCAATACTGCGACGAAGACAAGACGAAGCAAAGATCAGATCTCTTGACAGTGTTCATGGGGCTGAAAGATGAGGAAGGACAGCCTTTCTCGGACAAGTTTTTAAGGGATATTTGTGTCAACTTTATACTTGCTGGGAGGGACACTTCGTCAGTGGCATTGAGCTGGTTTTTCTGGCTGCTTGACAAGAATCCGGCGGTGGAGGAGTGTATTCTTGCAGAAACATGCCGGATTTTGGGTGAAAGAGAGGAGTTGAAAAGGGGAGATCATTGGGAAAGTTCATCAATAATATTTAGGCCGGAGGAGATAAAGAAAATGGATTATTTGCAGGCTGCTCTATCTGAGGCACTCAGGTTGTATCCTTCAGTGCCAGTGGATCACAAGGAGGTAATTAATTAATTAGCTAATGAAACCGTATATTTGGCTTTTTCTTTATTCATTTTTCTTTCAAACAACAAATATCATGTTTTGAAAGTCAATTTCAGGTTCTTTTTTTTTTTTTTCAGTTTTATGTTCAAAAAATATCATTTTACTTCCTCAAATCTGATCAAACTGCCATATATGCATAGGCACTCATGGGTGTTTAGGAAACTCGAAAACCATAAACAAAGAAATGAACACTGCATGATGAGATTTCCATATAAATATATATATATATATATATATATATATATATATATATGTCTGAGTTATTTTTATCTTTTTACAACTTTTTATACAATTATATTTTAAAATAGGACATTTTTATAAAATGACTTTATTTGTATAAATTATTTATTTTTATAAATTATTTTATTAAAATATCCCTCATCTAAAATATGATAATATAAAATATTGTAAAAAAAAATGTATCTATTATTTCCTTTTTACAAAATACTTTAGCCACGTAGAGATTACACAAAAGTAAACTTATAAATTGATATAATTTGATATAGTACGTCAGATTATAAAATTATTTTATAAAATTAATCTAACAGATTTTATAAATTTATTTCTATTTATAGATTTATTTTATATAATTTTTTTTGTCTCTATATAACACCATTTTTTTATTTTTTTGGAGGTGGTTTTTTCATCTAGTACGAGAATCTGGGTCGGTTACGTACGAACTAGCTGAAAACTGTCAAAAATATAAAGACCAATATTGGGGACGTACCATTTGGTCAGATGATTTTTAACCTACCACCATACTTTCTGTTCCCCATGGCCTATCTTAAGGAGACATAGATTATGGGAGATAAGTCAAGCTTATAACAAATGGATTACCAAATAATTAAGAGCAAAACAAAATTGAGGAAATAAATAAATCAAGACATGAACGAATAGTACATTAAAAAGAATTAAAAAGAAAAATAGGAATAAGGGTCAAAGTCTACTTAAGCCTCGTTTGATTATACATATCATTTCATCTTATCTCATATCATCTAATCATTATAATTTTTTTAAATTCTCATACAATATATAATAAACAATTCAATTTTATCAAATTTTGAAACAAAAATAATAATAAAAAATTATATTTTAATAATATTTTATTCAACTTTCATTTTATCTCATTTTATTTGGTACACGGAAAGTAAAGACATTAATTTGGTGAATTTTTTCTTGGAATGACATAAAAGAAGTTTTTTTTTAATTAAAACCAAATGATTTATGTATATTGTTTTTCTTAGGTTTCGTTGAATTCACTCAAATTAATCCATTAATTGAACTAGCTAGTATTCTAATTTTGAAAATTCTAATTAACTACCTCATTACATTTTAAAATTTAGGCTGTTGAAGATGATGTATTTCCAGATGGGACAGTGCTAAAAAGAGGAACAAAAGTGATCTATGCAATTTATGCAATGGGGCGAATGGAGAGCATATGGGGAGCGGATTGCAAGGAGTATAAGCCGGAGAGATGGTTGAAAGATGGCAAATTCATGAGCGAGTCGGCGTACAAGTTCACTGCCTTCAACGGCGGCCCTCGCCTTTGCTTGGGAAAAGATTTTGCCTACTATCAAATGAAATTTGCTGCCGCATCAGTCATTTATCGCTACCATGTCAAGGTGGTGAAAGATCATCCTGTGGAACCAAAGCTGGCACTTACTATGTACATGAAGCATGGATTGAAGGTGACTCTTTATAGGCGTGATCATGAGGTGGAGCTTCAAAAGTACCTGAAGATCAAAAAATAAAGGTTTTAATAATGGGGGTGCATGTCAATAATCATGTTTTTCACATGTTTCTTATAATTTCTTTGATCTTTTATTCCATATATAGGTTTATAGATCTATTTACGGTATTGTATTCAACATATGTTGTTCTATAATTTGTAGTGATAGCGAAGGACAATGTTGCAGTACTTGGTTGTGTGTGTTTAAGAAGCTGCAATATTTTGAATAATGGGGTTTATCTCCATTTATAGATCTTCCCTTAGGCAAAAGTGACTAATCAATATCTCTATTCACCCAAAAGAAGAATAAATAAATATGTCATGTATATATACATTATCTTTTTTTCATCTTCACTTACATTATCTATTCTATATTTGTATTTATGACAGCTTAGCTTTTCATAAATTCAAAACTGAAAAAATTTCCAAAAAACAATTGTTAGTAGAAAATGCAATTAATTGGCATGAGTGGTAGCTCAAATTAATTGACACGAGTGTTTGCTTTTTTTCTTTTTCCTTTTTTAAAGGAAAATGTCATCATTAATTCATTTATCAAGCGAAACTTACATCCATGACTATATACATGCAGAAATATCCTCATATCAACCATTTGGAGCTCCACCAGTATATTACTGGACTGATTTAAACTTCACTATTACAGATACTCTCTATAAACAAATGTCCAAGAAGCACTCTATTGAACTCTCGACTCAACCTCACCCTTTATAAAAAGAGATAAGTCGAACTCTACGGACACAACCATCCAAGAGATGAACTCCCTTTTTATTTTTACTATACAATAGGAAAACCAATAATGAAAAATAATGAATTACAGTTTGGACCAACTTTAGTAGACTTTGACGGTGCATGAAGGTAACAAACTTGTCTGTTTTCAGCCATAAATGAAAAATCTGGAAGTGACGATTCTAGAGACCAACAAGCTTGTCTCTTGTCTCTCTAGAGTTGTTGGAAAATTATAGATCAGACTTTTCACCCATAAAAGAAGAAAATAAACTAAGAAATGAGATAAGGCAAGGGAGAAGGTGAAAATCTGGTCTAGAGAAAGCTTAATTTTTTAGTTTTGAGTTTAAAAAGCTTAAAACATACTTTTAACAATGTATACATATTCTTTCGTTATTGTATATTAAAATAATTTGTTGTAAAATTTGATTTTAAAAAATATAAATAAAAGACATGAAAATTTATTTATATATGTTTAGGGTGTATAAAGCCCATGCAGTCTTTTTGATTAAAAAAAAGGGTACGCTTGGTATTCATATGAGAAACTCATTTTTTAACCAGGAAAATCTTACATTTTTCACAAATAAAAATTGTGTGAAATTTACGCACCTTTAAATTGTATTTATTACTTTAAATAAATAAAACTCTATTATGTATATATCTTTCTCAAATTTCCCAAAAGGCAAGCACAGCAAATGGACTGAAAAAGAAAGCCAGTTTTTTCTAAAGCCGCACATTTGTCTGTGTCTTCACATCTCTGGTAAGGATAACTGTAATTTATTTATTTTTCTTTCATATATTTTTTAAAACAATACACAAATTCAAAAATAAACACTTCCTTAATTATAAAATAAAATAAATAAATAAGTATCGATTACTAATAAAATCTAAGCATTTTCCCTCTTGTAAATTCATGAGGGAGAATCACATCACATTTCATAAGCTTAATCATGAATGGTTATGTGTCATGGGGATGAACTATGTAGTCACTTCCAAGGACAAATGGCATTCTGAAGCTAAAGGTCTGACTAATGGCCTGCATGGACCATGGCCATGAAAAGATTTTCAAAACAAAATTGACAGAAATGAAAATAACGAGTGAAGTTGATAAACCACTTCAACCTCCATAAGCCTACCAAAACAAACACCGAAAGGGCCGACTTTTTTTTTTTTCTCCCTGAACGAAAGTAACATCTTGTACTCAAATGTCAAAGAAACTATCTAATTTCGAGGAAATAGTTTTTCTAAAGAAATAATTACATTTCTTTTGAATACATGATAAATACATAATCTTTTAATTAAAAAAAAATACATTACAATTTTTTCAAATTTTTACATAAAATATAATAAACAATTCAAATTTTTAAAATTTTAAAATAATAATAATATTAAAAAATAATATTCTAACAATATTTTATTTAATTTTCAATTTTTATCTTAACTCATATCATATCAATTTATTATCCAAACATTACATTAGAGAAAAATCTTGCCCATTATATGGTTAACTTCTTTTTTTTTTTCTTTTTTGTCCCATCTCTGTTTTGGGGTACAACACATTGTATGCAGGTTCCACCCAATGTGCAGAAAAGCATAGCAATTTTAAATCAAATCTATCCCTTCTGCGTTAAATTAAAGATAAGAGAAAAACTTCAAACATGGTGAACAAATGGATTTATAGCCTCCAATGACATTGTGACGTGTTTGAATTTCAAGATTAGAAGAATAAGATCGCCGTCATGTAAGCAGATCTCATGCCCCTTTCCCGTTGCTCTCTCTCTCTCTCACTTTCTCCGAAACTCCTACTCCCATTGCATGAAACAATCAACAACTAAGGAAATAGAAATCTTACAAGAAATACAATCAACAACCGATCTTATAAGAAAAATGAGAAATTGAGTTTTATGAAAAAAAAAAGAGAGTTAATCATTTCAAAACCCAAAGAAAATACAACATATCTCTGAGATTACCGTCTAATGCTCTATTTGGTTATCTAGAAACTGAAGGAAAAAAAATATATCTAAAAAATTTGGTCTTTCATTTTCATTATTACAGGAAAAATGGAAAATTGAGTTGTATGGGAAAAAGAGAGTTAATCTAATCAAAACCCAAAGATAATACAACAGATCTCCATAATTACAGTTAGGGGTATAATCAATTTGGTTTTGTATATTTTTTAGAACCAAACTGGTATACACCGATTTGGAAAATTTAAGAACCGATACTAGACCTATAAACTGCCAAAGCAGGAATTTCCAATTTTTTCGATTTCAGTCTAGTATGATTTTTCCCATTTTTTGGATTATCAATGTTAGTAATAGTATGATGTTTATATATACTAAACTATTAGTATATTTATGTTATAATATAAGTATATTATTTAATAATAATCAACACTACTAGTATAGTATTGAATTTAACTGTAATCTATATAAGTTCTAAACTTTTTATGAGTATATATGATCAAATCAGTAAAAATATATTTATAAAAAGAATATATATTATAATTTATTATGTCAAAAATGTATTTATCATTGATATATATATATATATATATATATATATATATATATATCAAAAGTAAGTTTATATTAATAACTTAATATTAATGTTTATGTTTAAGATTAAAATTTATGTTATATCAATTTATATTATAAGATTAAAGTTTATATGTTATATAAAATGCTCTATTAAAAATTATAAGAATAATTTTATGTTATATAACATGTTATATTAATCTTATAACAAAAGATTAATAGACTTGAATAATAAGATTAGAATTTCATGTTATATTAATTAGAAATTTAACGTATATTATAATATAAAAAATTATAAATATATATTAGCCTGGTTCGGTTTAAATCGGTTTTCAAAATATGAAAATCGGTACCATACCGGTTTAGGACCAGTTTTCATTTTTAAAAACCAATACTGCACCAAACCGCTTACAAATTGGACCAAATCCACCGGTTTGGTCTAGTCCAACAGGTTTGCTGGTTTTTTTGCACCCCTAATTACAATCTAGGGCTCTGTTTGGTTCTAGAAAAATGAAGGAAAAAAAAAAACTTTGTATCTTTCATTTTCATTGTTATAAGAAAAATGAGAAATTAAGTTTTGTGGGAAAAAGAGTGTGAATCTTATCAAAACTCAAAGCTAATACAACATATTTTGAATTTACTGTCTATGACTCTATTTGGTTCCCAAGAAAATGAATGAAAAAATCGAAAAGATTTGTGTCTTTCATTTTCATTGCCCAAACAAGAACACAATGCTACTCTTAACTGGACCTAAAACACAATGTTATTCATTTTGTAAGCTAAAAACCAGAGTAACAATTCAACTAGGCAAAATTAAAGGAGAAAACATAAACTGATTTGGGGGGGGGGGGGAGAGGGAGAGAGAGAGAGAGAGAGAGAGAGAGAGAGACGGGAATGTATGGGATATGCTTACATGAGGGTGGTTATATTCTTCTTTTCTTGTAATGCAGACGTGTCACAATGCCATTAGAGTAGGTAAATACCATCTATTTACCGAGCCCAACCTCTAGCCTCTCTCTAAAGACAAATGATGTTTGTAGTCGGTGTGCAAGTTCCAAACCCCCTCTCTTTGAAAAAAGTTGATAAATTTAGAAACCACTTGAAAAAACTAATTCTTTTAATAGTGAAGTCCACTTTTTTCAAATAGAATGCGTATGACTTAGAGCATTGGCAATGGCCTAGCCATTGTCAAAGCCAAGTCTAAATTTTGGCTTTTATTGAATTAAAAGCCCTGCATTGAACTAGTCAAAGGCATAAGTCCTTGATTTTGAGCTACAGTTAAATCATTCTCCTGGCTATAGTTGGCGAGCCACTATAGAGAAACCAAATATTATTTTTATTATTTCCTCTCTTTCCCTCCCTCTTCTCTCCCTTTTTCCCTCGTATTTTTCCTTCTCCTTTGTTTCAGAAGGCCACCGCCCTTCTCTTCCCCTTCTCTCTGTCTTCCCTCCCAGTATCGATTGCGGACTCTCTCTCTCGGCGGTTTGTGCGATTTCCTCTGTCTCTCTCTCTCGGGGGTTTGTGCGATTTCCTCTGTCTCTCTTTCTCTCTCTCGGCTTGGCTCAAGAACATTAACCCTACCACCCATGGTAAGTCTCTTCCTCGCTCTTATCTGTGCATTTTGCTCCGAGTCTCTTCTCTCCCTCTTCTCTCATTTTTGGATCCGATTATGATGTACTTCATTTTCTCTCCTTTTCTCTTCAATATGATTAAACTAACGCAGTGGCTTCTCTCAGAAAACCCTAGCAACACAAGCGAGGTCTGCCAGATCCATCATTCCTCTCTCGGTACGTAGTTGCTCTTCCATTTTCCCTTCTCAGATTAACATCTTAGGCCCCATGAGTTGATAGATTCTGTGATGGAGCAAGCTGTAGAAATCTTAGGCCCCATTTCCAGATAAATTTGGCTTTTTCTAAGGTAGAATTTGGATTTGAGATCAATGGAAACAAGCTTAATGGTGTTATTTTTTCAACCTTGATTATATGCACAAAGCTTTTAGCCAAATTTTCTTTGTTGAACTTTTGTATTGTTTTGTGGTGCAGAATATACTTCTTATGTTTGGCTAGATATGCATACAGAGCACTATTGCTCTGTTTTGATTTGAAGTGTTGATTTTCTTGTGGATCTATTAGGACAATTAGTTGACGTTAACTGTTAATGATTTAGTTGTCTTCTTTCGGCTTTTTATTAACTGTTTGCATTGGTTTTTATTATGGATCTATTAGCACTATTGCTCTGTTTGCCATTATTCTTATTGCTTATAAGATAAGGAGACAAATACTGTCATGCATGTGATCTAGAGCATGATCATCTTACGTGCTAGTGTGAATTAGCCGTCCTTTTGGTCTTTGCCTAAATGCAATTTACTTCCTAGCTTGAATTGTGTCCCTGTCAGTGGCTGAGCTTGCTAGGCTGGTCATTATATTATCTTTATTGCATTGTGCTGCGATTAAATCTACGTACGTGCATACAATTACTTTTTATTTTATCAAAGATGACGGCATCTCATACAAACATCTGCAGTACTGCATTCAACTGAATCAAATTTCATCAGTAAAATCTCTAGTTTCATAATTATTCATATGCAATGCTTTTTCTTTGTAATTTTTTCAAAAGCTAACTTATAAATATTTTAGTCACGGAGAGATTTCACAAAAATAAATTTATAAAGTAGTTCTAATGTACGCATCATATGAAACTATATTAGTTTATGACTCAATACTTTCCACATCTCTTGCAAAAGTTGACATGGGCTTGATTATTAAACTCCAAATGTTTTGGCCCAAGAACCATTTGTCCAGAAAAAAAAAATGCATGCCGGCAGCTTGCTAGCTGTTGTCGAATTCCAGGGTGAGAATTAGGTGCAGAATTAAGTAGGGTCTGCATGCTCACTGATCTCTACTTTTATTTTGTTATAGCTAGGATTGTGATTTGTAGCCTTTTCCTTGTCCATATCAAACACATTCATAAACTCTATCTATTTGTCTTATTTTTTGTGTGATTATCCTCTTCCCCCATCTCCACGTTGATCATTTGCTTGTTTTATTGTGTTTTCACCTTTTTTGTTTGTACAGGATATATAGTTTCTTCAACTCTATTTCTTTTACAAAGTTATATCTTTTGAAGTGTGAATTTTGGTCTCCATTTACAATAAATAAGCTTGGTTAGAAGGTGTAAAACTAAATGCTCTTCTTACTTTTAAAGATGTAATTTGAGACCTTTAGAGCACTAGAAATGAACTAGACATAGTTAAATTTTGCACAAACTTTAACTAATTTACTTAAAAAACAACTACATTAAACTAGGCAAGTGTACAGCAATTTTGGCCATAATAGTTTTGGCTGGCCGAATCTACTCAGCCCAAATCCCTGGCCAAATTAATTTTTGGCCATAAAATATTATTCCTGCTTGTAGTCACTCAGTCCCACGTGAAGCCTCATCCAGAAAAATAGTTCCTTACTCTATTAAAACACTACACCATCACCCAAGGTCACAGACTGAACACAAAACTAAGTCCCATGTTCTGCACTTTATTCCCTTCAATTTAAGTCGAATACTAACATTTTGTGGTGAATATTTTAGATACGTGAGATCTATTTTTAGGAAATTATATGTAGTGCAATAAATTTTGAGTTTCTGACTATACTTTTTATTGTGGACTCTATAGGTCATACAAACAGGCCATATATGTATGTCCCGCCCTTTCCTTGTTCACCATTTTATCTATTCTATTTTCACTTGTTATCATGAATATTTTTGTAATGTTTGTTAGGTAATATTACTCTTTTGCTCTGTAAATTGATATATGTATTTGTTTTACGTAGTGTTTGATATATTTGAAGCATTGTCACTCTAATTGCCTAGGTATGAGTTTCTAATAAAAAAAAAATTAACAGCAGTATTAGAATTTCAATGATGAAATCATAAGTTAATGGAAAGTTATTGAAACATCTGTTGTGGACATCCACTCCAAGGAATATCCAGGGCAAGCCTAAAATGGTAGTTGAGTATATTTGATTGTTGTTTTTGTTATGCATTTGTATATTATACTTGGTTTGCATTTGTACATTAAAAATTGTTTGAGTTTAGAGTTCTCTCATAAGTATATTTGGTTGCTGTTTTTGTTATGCATTTGTATATTAAAAATTGTTTGAGTTTAGAATTCCTCATGAGTATATTTGGTTGTTGTTTTTGTTGGTTTGCATTTGTATATTATGCTTATTCAAAACTATTTTTGTTGGGAGACTGCTGTTTTTATAGTAACATGATAGACTTGGAAATGGCAACACTTGTTCGAGTTTGTAATGGCAGTTTTTTTTTGCTGCTTTGTTCGACTTGAAAATGGCAATACTTTTCTGACTCCTTGAAAATGTAATATTTTTAAGGATGGACATACAAATTGATGATGACCTCTTCTTCACCACTCTATTACAAAGTGGATGAGGAGGTTGTAATAGCACCCCAACGCAACATTCTAATGTTGTGGTCCAAGCAACTCTCAATGATAGTGAAAAGAGGCATCCTCCAAAAAAAGCTCAAAGGGGTGCATCTTTCACTGTAGAGGAGGATAACCTCCTCGTCTCAACTTGGCTCAATATTAGTATCGATGCGATAAAAGGTACTGATCAAAAGTCCTCTCAAATGTGGGACAAAATTTCAGAATTTTATCATGAATATAAAAAAGCGAACACTGTGAACCATTTTGTAGTCTCTTTGATGAATTGGTGGTCCTCGATTCAGAAATGCACAAATAAATTTTGTGCATTTTTAGCACAAGTAGAGTCATTGCATCCCAGTGATGCAACGGAGCAAGACAATGTATGTAGCATTTCCTTTAATTATGCAATTATGTAGGACTAAATTATAAACTAACAATATGCCTCTTGGATTTGTAAATTGAGAAGGTAAAAATTTTGTACAAAGATGGAGAATAGTAACTTTACAATGGAGCATTGTTGGTGTCTTCTAAAACACCAACCAAAATGGCAACAACACATCTCCACCCTTGGGACGAGAAGAAGGCCACAAGAAAAATTGCATGGTGAAATTGCTATTGACACGGTAGAGGAGAACATTGAGGTTTTTGCTGAGAGACCTATAGGCAAAAAAGTTGAGAAAGAAAGGGAGAGGAAGCGAAAATCTATGGAAGGAAAAGAGACTGAGATCAATAGTTCTTTAGCTAAAATGACCGAAGATAGAGCCACGAGCATGGAAGAGCGGAGAATGGCTGCGTTGAAGGCAGACGAAAGAAATGAGAAAGCATTGGAACTAAAGAAGAAGAAGTTTGAACTGATGAAGAAGAAGTTTGAACTAAAGTTGATGATGTTAGACGTACGTGGCATGAATGCCATGCAACAAGAATATTTGCATAATATTCAACTGGCCATTTTTGAGGAATCGAAATCTCAGTCTAGAGGTACATCTACATCTCCTTTGAGACCTTATTATGTAGATGTCTAACATCTAATGTTGGTAGTACTTTATTTTTTGAAAATTTAGTGGCTGCCCAGCCACATGTGGGTTGGATAAATATGTGGCTGGGTAGCAACTAAGTTGGTGGACTGTGGATATTATCATTATATTAGAAACTGTACTGCCACTGTAATTTGTAGATTGTTTTGGTAGTTTGTATTAGTAAATGTGAGAATTATAAATCAAGTTTGTGTTGGTAAATGTGGACTGTTTTGGTTAATTTTCTGACTCTTTTGGTAAGAAGGAGAAGCATTTATATGTTGGCTTGTTTGTATAGACGGAAGAGGTTGAATGTGTATTTTTGGTTGTATGGACTGAATGTGTATTTATATGGACTGAATGTATATTTTTTATTGTGATTTGGGAAGTGATGAGAAAAGGTTGAATCTTTTTGTTTGTATGGACTGAATGTGCAATTTTATTGTAATTTGGAAAGTGACGAGGTTGAATCTGAATTTTTGGTTTGTATGGATTAAAGACACTCTTTTCAATATTTCTATCCTCCCTTATATGATTTTGTGCAATAGATTGTGATCTCAACAAGTTTAAGCATCTAGTTTCAGCCTCATTGCTATTGTTCCTAGGAGGAATTGATCGTGATCTTAAGACCATGAGGCTCATGCCGCTTGTTGTTTTAATAAAGGGACACATCATGTGATCAATATTTTAAATTAGACTTTTAATAAAATGTGCTTCAGATGCTTAAAAAAATGCATAGGTTGAAGGAAACTCAATAGAGTGAAAGTTTTCAAGTGTATGGATTGAATGTGCATTTTTGGTTTGTATGGACTGAATGTGCATTTTTTTTTAGCAAATATTATTAAAATATATGAAGTGTATTTGTAAAAAAAAAAAAATTATCAAATATTATTAAAATATTTAATATAATATTATTATTTTGACTTTAAGATGGCTAGTCCAATGTGGCCAAAAGTTAAGATAACTAGTCAAAAGTTAAAGATATAGTTAAAAGTTAAGATTTTAGCCAAATTTTAGACTTGGCAATGGCCTAATCATTGCTAATGCTCTTACATACTCTAAAATTACATCTAACATTACTCTTTACTATCTCATTTTATTAATATTAATTAGATGGAAACAAAGTCACATAATTCCTTCAATTGTTTTATTTTTAAATTATCTCTCCTTTTTTGGCTCGGCTAATAGATTTGTTGTTTTATTGGTTTTATATGGCTCAATATCATAAAACCGAATGATTCAACTAAAATTATATAATATTATTTCTTTTACATATCTTATATTATTCCCACTCAGGAGAGTCTGCAACTACTATTAGTTCCTATAGTTTGAGTTATTTAGAAATAGAATCCTCGGTCAAGCTTTTTTTTTTTTTTTTCATCAACATTAATAAAAAAACTCGTGTCGGAATTACGCGCTGTCAATTTTAAAAAAGTAAAAGTAAATTAAAGTTATTCAAATATATATATATATATAATAAATTAAATTATTCAAAATAATTTTTTTTATAAAAACTAAGTTTTTTAATAGAGAAATAAGAAAAATACCTGGGAAAGCCACATCTTGGCTGCCAGCCTTACCTACACCAAGTACTCATATTCTGGCCACCACGTGGGTGTGGCCCTAGGTGGCCCATACCACAACCACCTTGTGTAAGCGATCTAGCCACTTCGGCCACCATGTTGGTGTCCTAGTTTTAGAATGTGTTTAGATATTGAATTGAATTGAGTTTTTTATGAATAGTAGTGATTTGAGATTGTTAAATGAGTTTGATGGAGTCCACTTGAAATGAGTTTTTATTGTGTTTGGATGTTAAAATGAGTTTAGATATATTTATAGAAAGTTGTAAAAAAAATAGGTCCCACTATTAATTAATACTATTCATCTGACATGTACCGCCGAAATTATCTGAAATTGCTGACGCCAAACACGGGATAGGAAAAAAAATATGGGAAAGGTGTGCAGGCCGAAATCAAACTCTGTGAGAGAGAGAGAGAATACGAAAAGTTGAAATCAATATAAGAAGAAGTTAGAATTTGCAATAAAACCCAAAAGTCAAAACCAATGTTTGTCTACAGTAAATCAGGTTGGACGAGAACTCAGCTTAAACTTACGTTTGGATGGCAGGTTCAGTTCAAATTTAAACTGAGCTAAACTGCTTTTAGGTTCCAAACGAACCCTTTAATTACTTTATCTCCTCTCAACATTCAAATACTATTTAAATATAAATATTTTTAAATTTTTAAATTTTAACGTTTCATTTTTTTCATTTAATTATTACTTAACCATTATAAATTTTTTAAACTTCCAAATAAAATGCAAAAAATAATTCAACGTTTCAAATCTTAAAATAAAAATAATATTAAAAAATTATATACTAATAATATTTTAATTTTATAATATTTTTATTTCATTTTTTTCTCTCATTTTTCAAAACATAAAACATCTTAACTCAAATTATTTTTTTTTTATTCACAAACTATTTCACTACTAGTGAAGATTTCTCATCTCATCTCAATATCCAAATGAAGCCTAAAGGTAACTGTTCAAATTTTTCTTTTCAATATAAAAATTAATTTCTTGTCATAAACATTTATTTTCTAGTTTTTTTAAAGAACTTATCTCGTTTGTTTTCGCAGATGAGATGAGTTGAGATAAAGTTAAAAGTTGCGATAAAATATTATTATAATATATTTTTTTAATATTATTTTTATTTTACAATTTGAAAAAGTTGAATTGTTTGTTTTATTTTATGTAGAAATTTTAGAAAGTTATAATGATTAGATGAGATGAGATGAGATGAAAAGTTTTATAAAAATAAACGAGGCACTAGTCTATACTTTTGAAAAATGAAGTTTATATGTGCTAGTGTGGCGCCCCAAAGGGCCAACCCCCAAGGGCCAACCCCCAATCATGTTTTAGCGGGGTGTCGCAGTATCAGGGATGCATATCGCACAAGTCACATCTCTTACCTCCCTTAAATGAGGGTCTAGTGTGAAAAACAACGGAAATTATTAAAGTCATAAAAACTAAACTATCAAAGCCAAGATAAAAAGAGATGATAGAGTGTAAAGTTAGGATTAATGGGATTATAAATGATGAATGCGGGTTTATCTTGTTTAGTATAATATTGGATCATACACATATTTGTAGTCCGGAACGTAAAACATTTAAGATACTTTAAGAAAATAGATGCTCGTGTGGCTAAGAAGTTTGAAATAAATGATGTGCAGGAATACCTATGGCAAAAAACTTGAAGTTTGTAGTTGTTGAATCGAGAGTACGTGAATGTGCCGTTTGGAAAAAAAAGTTTATCGACAAAGCACCACAACTTCATCTTAGGGTTGGAGGTGCCGTAACTCTTCATAATTACTTCAGGGAAATGCATAAAAAACAAATTCAAAATTTTACCATGAAAGTTTGTAATAAACTTTACCGTGCCTTTCAAAGTTTGTAATCTAGCTCGGCTATTTCAATGTTAGAACCTTAAAAAGCAGCCATGGCAAAAAAGTAAGAACAAGACCGAACATGTTACCTAGTTATTGGACTATAGAAAATCAAGAAAACTTAACAAGCAACCATGGAAAAAAAGCAAGAACAAATGGTACAACCATTTATAAAATAAAAATACAAGCAATAATGGCAAAAAAACACTAGGTTCTGTACCAAGAGAACATATACCTTGAAAAGGGATGGTGGTTGACAGCATTGGACGGAAGGGGAACTGAGGAAGAGGCATCGACATGCACAACGGCGTTTGTTTCAAAATAGGGTCTCCAAACTAGTTGAAAACTGTCATAAATATAAAGACCAATACTGGGGACGTACCATTTGGTCAAATGATTGTTAACCTACCACCATACTTTCTGGTTCCCCCATGGCCTATATTTAAGGAGAGATAGATTATGGGAGATAAGTACAGCTTATAACAAAGGGATTACCAAATAATTAAGAGCAAAACAAAATTGGGGAAATAAATAAATCAAGACACCGAATAGTACTTTAAAACGAATTAAAAAGAAAAATAGGGGTAAGGGTCAAAGTCTACTTAGGCCTCGTTTGGTTATATAAATCATCTCACTCATATCATCTCATATCATCTAATCATTACAATTTTTCTAAGTTCTCATACAATATATAATAAACAATTCAATTTTATCACATTTTGAAACAAAAATTATATTAAAAAAATTATATTCTAATAATATTTTATTCAACTTTCATCTCATCTCATCTGATACAGGAAAAGTAAAAATATTGATTTGGTGAATTTTTTCTTGGAATGAAATAAAAGAATTTTTTTTAATTAAAACCAAACGATTTATGTATATTGTTTTTCTTAGGTTTTGTTGAATTTACTCAAATTAATCCATTAATTGAACTAGCTAGTATTCTAATTTTGAAAATTCTAATTAACTACCTAATTACATTTTAAAATTTAGGTTGTTGAAGATGATGTATTTCCAGATGGGACAGTGCTAAAAGAAGAATAAATAAATATGTCATGTATATATACATTATCTTTTTTTCATCTTCACTTACATACATTATCTATTCTATATTTGTATTTATGACATCTTAGCTTTTCATAAACTCAAAACTGAAAAAATTTCCCAAAAAAAATTGTTAGTAGAAAATGCAATTATTTGACATGAGTGGTAGCTCAAATTAATTGACATGAGTGTCTGCTTTTTTTTCTTTTTCTTTTTTTAATAGAAAATATTATTATTAATTCATTCATCAAGAAAAACTTATATCTATAAACAGATACATGCAGAGATATCCTCATATCAACCATTTGAAGCTTTAGCAGTATACTACTGGATTGATTTAAACTTCATTGCTACATATACTCTCTATAGACAAACGTCCAAGAAGCACTCTGCTGAACTTTCTACTCAACCTCACCTTTTATAGAAAGAGATGACTCAACCTCTACGGATACAACCATCTAAAAGATTAACTCTTTTTTTTTCTTTTTTACTATACAATAAGGAAAACAATAATGAAAAATTATGAATTACAGTTTGGACAAACTTTGATAAACTTTGACCGCACATGAATGCAACAAGTTTGTCTCTTTTCAACCACAAATGAAAAATCTAAAAGTGACGATTCTAGTGACCAACAAGCTTGTCTCTTGTCTCTTTAGAGTTGTCGGAAAACTGTATATTTGACTTTTTCGTCCATAAAAAAAGAAAATAAACTAAGAAATGAGAGAATGAGAAAGAGAAGATGAAAATCAAATCTAGAGTTTTTTTTTTTTTTTTTTATCTTTGGAGTGAATGAGAGGATTCGGAAAGGAGAGAAAGGGAAAATATGAAGAAAGCTTAATTTTAGTTTTAAGTGCCTGTTTAGTTTTGAGTTTAAAAAGCTTAAAACATACATTTAACAATTTTTACATCTTCTTCGTTTTTTTTTTTTTTTTTTTACATCTTCTTCGTTATTGTATATAAAAATAATTTGTTGTAAAATTTGATTTAGAAAATATAAATAAAAAGACATGAAAAATTATTTATATATGTTTAAGGTGTGCAAAGCTTGTGCAGTCTTTTTGAAAAATAAAACGGGGTACACCTGGTATTCATATGAAAAATTCATTTTCTCATCACGAAAATCTTACTTTTTTCACAAATAAAAATTGTGTAAAACTTATGCATCTTAAAATTGTATTCATTACTTTAAATAAATAAAACTCTATTATTTATATATCTTTTAACTCTATTATTTATATATATTTCTCAAATTTCCCAAAAGGCAAGCACAGCAAATGGACAGAAAAAGAATGAGAGTTTTTTTCTAAAGCCGCGCATTTGTCTCTGTCTCGCATATCTGGTAAGGATAACTGTTTTTTTTTTTCGTATATATTTTTTTAAAAAATACACAAATTCACTAATAAATTCTTCTTTAATTATTAAATAAAATAAATAAATAAGTATCGATCCATTTGAGTAGCAGTTTATCGGTCCTCTATTTTCCCTCTTGTAAATTCATGAGGGAGAATCACATCACATTTCATAAGCTTAATGAATGGTCATGTGTCAACATGGGGATGAACCATGTAGTCACTTCCAAGGACAAATGGCATTCTGAAGCTAAAGGTCTGACTAATGGCCTGCATGGGCCATGGCCATGAAAAGATTTTCAAAACAAAATTGACAGAAATGAAAATAACGAGTGAAGTTGATAAACCACTTCAACCTCCATAAGCCTACCAAAACAAACTCCGAAAGGGCCGACTTTTTTTTTTTTTCTCCCTGAACGAAAGTAACATCTTGTACTCAAATGTCAAAGAAACTATCTAATTTTGAGGAAATAGCTTTTCTTAAGAAATAATTACGTTTCTTTTGAATACATGACGAATACATAATCTTTTAATAAATAAAAAAAATGCATGACATTTTTCTAACCTATTTTTTTTTTAATATACATATATATATATATATATATGTATCTATTTATCATATCTCTCACAAACATATCAATTTTATATATGTACTTAAAGTTCTTCCAGTTTAATTCATCTGATCTAATCATTATAATTTTTTTAAATTTTCATACAAAATATAATAAACAATTTAATTTTTACAAATCTTAAAATAATAATAATATTAAAAAATAATATTCTAATAATATTTTATTTTATTTTTAATTTTTAACTCATCTAATTTCATCTCAATTCAGTATCCAAATATTATATTAGAGAAAAATCTTGTACATTATATCGTTAACTTCTTCTTTTTTCCTTTTTTGTCCCATCTCTGTTTTGGGGTACAACACATTGTATGCAGGTTCCACCCAATGTGCAGAAAAGCATCGCAATTTTAAATTAAATCTATCCCTTCTGCGTTAAATTAAAGATAAGAGAAAAACTTCAAACATGGTGAACAAATGGATTTACAAACTCTGCTGAGAAAAAAAAAAAAAAAAAAGGATTTACAGCCTCCAATGACATTGTGACGTGTTTGCATTTCAAGATTAGAAAAATAATGTAACGCCCGTCCTCTTGGTGGGTATTTTTATAAAATATTTTAAAAAATACGACGGGAATTACCGTCCGATTTAAAACATCTTTTACAGTCCTTCCCAGGGTGCAAGACTCTATTTTATAAAATAAAAAGTGCTTCTATAATAAAAGAGTTTTGGAGTGGGAAATAAAATTTTTAAAATAAAAAGACCTTTCTTACATTCAAAACCATCATGCCTAGACTTCCGTGCCCTTCTCATTTTGGTCGTGTCCCTCCTGAGCGTACTGCTCATTCAGATCCTGTGGGGGGAGGGGCACACATAAAAACTAAAATGAGTCGAATACTCAATAAGATTACTTCATACCGTTAAAATATAAAAACATAGGTTTTCAATCATGCATTCATCATTCCATACATACTATGCGTACATGTATACATGCTCTCATTTGGAAACATCACTGACGGGGTTTTTTCTTCTATAAAACTGGTTTTCTTTTCTTAAAACGTTTCCCCCGTCAGTGCCCCCATTTCTTAAAGAATGCCATGCATTCATACATTACTTTTTCTTTTCGTAAACGTCAGTAGACGGGGGTTTTCATATTTAAAACGTGTTTTTCTTTTAGTAAAACCTTCCCCTGTTACTGCCTTCATTTCTTGAAGAGTGCCATGCATTCATACATTCTTTTCTTATCACTTTCATAGGCCAGTGCACACTGTTACGCCCCTTGTGCTGGGGTTAGGGGCCTTTTGAGCCGATGGATTCTCCCGTGGCCACCGGTTGGAATCCCTTTCCGTCAGAGATGCAGCACTGGGTGCACTACCAGATACTACCGCTCGGCATTGCAATCTGCCCATTCATTCATTTTGGGTACCCTGTTCATTCATTTTATGTGGCCGTTACGTATTTTCATACATTTATGCGTGCTCATGCCTTTCTTTCATTTTTTCTTACGTTCATTCATTCATGGCAGCTCTAGAGAGCCGCAGCTTTCATTCATTTTATGTGCATGAGCATGCATTTCCTTTCTTTTCATTTCATTCGTGCTTTCATGGAAAAACATCTTTTCGTGGAAAAACGACCGTTTGGGGCGAGAGCCCGAAAAACATCTTTTGGTGCATCGTCTTTTCCTTTAAAAATACATACAATAGGTACTACGTATAGTCATCCATTCACATGCATACAGTTAATACTTTTGGGTGCGTGAACAGGGGCTGCCAAAGGAGGTCGTACATACTTATACTTTAAATACGTTACTTTTCATTCTCCTTTTCGTAAAACGTCTGCCCTTGAAAGGGAGACCATTTCTTTTCTTCGTTTTCGTAGGGAAAAATATTTCTTTTTCTTCTTTATATCTTTAGAAAACTCTAGAAGAGTATGAACGTAACACTTACCTGGACTCCATGCTACTTTCATACTATACAGTCCATTCATACCGTACAGTTCATTCATGCACGTGTCAGATGGCAACCTACATGCATACATAGCCTTAACGTTATTTTCTATCTAGTGCATAAGCAACTGACTATAAATAGAGCTATACTTTACTTAGAGAACACTCTCTTTCTATCCCGTGCTCTTTCACGTTTCTTACTATAATACAACCCTTAGAGACCTATTACGGTCTCTATTTCCTTCAACCTTGGCGTTCTACTTCGAGTGCTTACTCACTAGGATGAACTCATGTTCATCTCAGGATTAAGACACTAGAACCTTTATCCTGTTCTTCTTGTTAACCACATTCTGACGCATGACTTAGACTTACTAAGCCACGCATCTCATTCTTAGACAGTACCTTCATCATTACCCTCATGTATCTTAGCTCACTCTCCTTCTCATGACCATCCATTCACGTCACACGGCTCCGAGCTACTCTGAGGCTTAATTACCTTGTCATCATACATAGGACAGATTACCCATTATATATGATGAATCCGTCCGGCATATGTGTCTAACCAGACAACACACGTACTTTACCCTTTTATCTCTTAAGACCATCATTTAATACATTGGTCACGGACTCGTATGGCGAACGCCATACTCCGTTACCAACCTTCTCATACCCGGCTAGCACGACTCTTCGTGCTACCCGGCCCTCATGACAGTTTATCCCAACTGTTGACACGATGGGACTCTGTTTATAACCGTACTTTACATCACGCCATATAGCTCGAGACTGTTCCCAAGCTACACCGTGACCTTGTCACATCACCTTACATACATCTTAAGTCATCACAGCGCAACTCCATGATGGACCACGTCACTTCACAGCGTTGCCCAATCCTGCTTCCGCTGCACTGCTCTGATACTTCTTAGCCACTTCGCACTTATTCCCCGTCATAAACCAACCACATGGCAACACCCGTCACCTTGGACTACAGCCATACTTCGCAGCCATTTCGGGACACTGATCCATAGTTCCCGACACCATACACCAAGTTCTTCTCCTAACAACTACACAACCATCCTCATTCTTGCGACACACCATACGGTGTATCACTGCACATTAGAGAGTACACTCCACGCATATTCCCTTCCCAATACTATGCCACATCATCACTACGGCACACACTCCACATGGTGCAGCACTTACCACATAAAGTATACTCCGCGTATACTCTACTCACAACACTACACCACACCACATTATCGCCATGGCATACACGCCATACGGTGCAGCACTTACCACATAGAGTATACTCCGCGTATACTCTACTCACAACACTACACCGCATTACCGCTATGGCATACACGCCATACGGTGCATCGCCTTACCACATGGAGTACATCCCACATGTACTCCATTCACAATGCTCCACCACATCACCGCTACGGCACACACGCCGTACGGTGCAACGTCTCACCACATGGAGTATACCCCGCGTATACTCCATTAACAGAACTACGCCATATCACCACTATGACACTCACGCCATATGGTGTATCGCTCTACCACATAGAGTACACTCCCCGTGTACTCTCTTTACAAGACTACTCCACATCACCGCTATGGCATACAAGCCATACGGTGTATCGCTCCACTACATGGAGTATACTCTACGTATACTCCATTTACGGCGCTCAGCCATATCACTAATACGGCACACATGCCGTATTGTGCATTGTTTCCCAACATGGAGTATACTCCACGTATACTCCATTTACAACACTCCGCCATGTCACCGCTATGGCATACACGCCATACGGTATACCATCTCACCACATAGAGTATATCCCGCGTATACTCCACTCACAGAACCATGCCACGTCACCACTACGGCACATACGCCATATGGTGCAACATCTACACAACATGGAGTACATCTCACGTGTACTCCATACACTCTTTGTGTACTTCACTCACAGAACTACGCCACGTCACTACTACCGCACGTGCACTACAACCACACATCACAACACAGTCCACAACACTACACAGCACAGACCACAACACCAACAACACAGTCCACAACACTACACAGCACAGACCACAACACCAACAACACAGTCCCCAATACTACACCACACACTTCCCAACTATGCCCAACACTTCACATCACAGCCCATCACATCACCATCATACTACACAGCAGTCCTATAATCCTAGCAACACAGTCCACAACCTAGTCAACTAGCTAGCATCTAACATAAATAGCGAGGGATAGAGAATTATACCATCGACGGTATAACCCGTGCGTCGCTCGTTGACCGTCATAGCGAACACGCCGGAGGAACGTACGGGGTGGCTACACCGCGTACAGTGACTGTTTAAGTGTTTGGATAGCTAGGTGTGGTCTTGGAAGGGCCTAAGGTGGCCTTGATGATGATGGCAATGAACGTATCATGGCGGATCTTGCCATGTACAGTGGCGGTCAGTCACGCGCAGTGACTGTCCATCACGTGCAATGATTACCCACCACATAAAGTGGTGGTTTAGGCTTGGGCTAGGCTAGGGGAGGTTGCTAGTGGAGCCGTGGAGGCTCAGTGGAGGTCGGCACGGTGGTTTACAGTGGCTGGCCGTGCGCTGCGGGGGAGGAGAAGCCGTGGGAGAGTGCGAGAGAATGTGGGGCCGTGGGTAGTAGATCGGGGTCGTGGGTGGTACCATTGGGTTCGTGGTGGCATAAGGATGCCAGCTAGGGTGGCCACTCGTCGTGGGTGGCGGCGGACGGCGGCGGATCGGGCCAAACCCGTGCAGTGGAGAGGGGGACACCGGGAGGTGGAGGAGAGGCCTATTGGCCGTGGATTCATGGGAGGAGGAAGGGGGAGACCTGAGGAGTCTCATGGTGGTGGCCGAGATGGCCGCGCACAGCGACGCTAGGAGGCAGCACAGTGAACTCGTGCATGGGTTTGCTGTGCTCGTGCATGGTGGAGGAAGGTGGCTGCATGGGAGGGGCTGAGGCCGCTGGAGGGGACCGGTCGGTGGCAGGGGAGGCTGCCGAGGGAGTGGTGGCGCTGGAGAACGGCGCACAGCGGCACTGTGGCTTCTAAGCCCGTTCGAGCTTGCACCACCGAGGGAGGAGGAGGAGAGAGCGTGCGGGGGTGATACCGGTGCAGGGGGACTCGCCGGAGGGAGGGGAGGCCGGTGGTGTGGGCGGTGAGGCACGCCGGCGCACGGCAGCACCGGGCTGGGGCTGGGGTCGTTCTGGCGAGAGAGAGAGGAGGCTGCATACGGGGGGGCCGAAGGGAGGAGAGAGAGAGGGGAGGGAAAAGTGAGGGAAAAGAGAGAGGGGTTGGGGTTTTATTCTAAAACTTGACATCTGGGGGTCTATAAAAATGGTCTACGATAACCCTTAAATACTGATTTGAAAATGCGTAAAAGCTAACTTATTTAAAAGCATTGAGAGGAATTAAGATAGAATATTATTTAAATTAATATTCCTTCATCATTTATAAAAATGATGAAATCTTACTTAAAATATTTAAAAGAGTAAACTATTAAATAAATAGAGATTCCATCATTATTTAAATCACCAAATATTTTAAATAACTGGAATCATTTATATAAAATGATTCCCTACAATTATAATATTTTTGGAGCTCTTCAAAGATATTATAATTGAATTATTTAAAATATTTTCTATTTAAATAGTAATAGGAATCTTTCATGTAAAATACACATTATTTTAAAACACAAAGCTAGCTTATAAATTACATAGTATCTTTTAAAAACACGCCATCGGGATCTGGCATGCGTAACGGGGCTCTTAGACACTAGAGAGGGGAGTGGGCAGGCTGACACATCTGACGTAATTGCTTACGTTAGAAGAAATGAAGGAGCAGGGTATTACAAATAAGATCGCCTTCATGTAAGCAGATCCCATGTCCCTTTCCCCTCGCTCCTCTCTTTCTCTCACTTCCTCCGAAACTCTTACTCCCATTGCATGAAACAATAAACAACTAAGGAAATAGAAATCTTACGAGAAATACAATCAACAACCGATCTTATAAGAAAAATGAGAAATTGAGTTTTATGAAAACAGAAGAAGAAGAGAGTTAATTATATCAAAACCCAAGAAAATACAACATATCTCCGAGATAATAGTCTAGTGCTCGATTTGGTTCGAAGGAAAAAAATATCTAAAAAATTTGTATTTTCATTTTTATTATTACAAGAAAAATGGAAAATAGAGTTTTATGGAAAAAAGAGAGTTAATCTAATCAAAACCCAAAGATAATACAACAGATCCCCATAATTATAGTTAAGGGTATCATCGGTCCGATTTTGTATATATTTTAGAACTAAATTGGTATATACAGATTTTGAAAATTTAAGAATCGATACCGGACCTATAAACTACCGAAGCAGGAACTTCCAGTTTTTTCGATTTTAGTCCGTCCGATTTTTTCAATTTTTTGGATTATCAATATTAGTAATAATATGATGTTTACATATACTAAACTATTAGTCTATTTATATTATAGTATAAGTACATTATTTAATAATAATCAACACATACTAGTCTAGTATTGAATTTAACTGTAGTCTATATAAGTTCTAGATTTTTTATATGAGTATATATGATCAAATCTATAAAAATGTATTTACAAAAGGAATATATATATATATATATATATATATATAAGTTTATATTAAAAGTTAATATTAATGTTTATGTTTAAGATTAAAATTTATGTTATATTAATTTATATTATAAGATTAAAGTTTATATGTTATATAAAATGCTATATTAAAAATTATAAGATTAATTTTATGTTATATGACATGTTATATTAATCTTATGTTACAAGATTAATATACTTGAATAATAAAATTAGAATTTCATGTTATATTAATTAGAAATTTAACATATAATATATATAATATAATATAAAAAATTATAAATATATATATTAATCCGGTTCGGTTTAAATCGGTTTTCAAAATATGAAAATAAGAACCACACCGGTTTAGGACTGGTTTTCATTTTTAAGAATCGGTACTGCACCAGACTGCTTACAAATTGGACATCCAATCCAATCAATTTTCCCCTAATTACAATCTAGGGCTCTATTTGGTTCCCAAAAAAATGAAGGAAAAAAAAATAAAAAATAACTTTGTATCTTTCATTTTCATTGTTACAAGAAAAACAAGAAATTAAGTTTTATGGGAAAAAGAGTGTTAATCTTATCAAAACCCAAAGGTAATGCAACATATTTCGAAATTACAGTCTAGGACTTTATTTGGTTCTCAAGAAAATGAAGGAAAAAATAAAAAAGATTTGTCTTTTATTTTCATTGCCCAAACACGAACACAATGCTACTCTTAGCTGGACCAAAAACACAATGCTATTCATTTTGTAAGCTAAAAACCAGAGTAACAATTCAGCTAAGCAAAATTAAAGCAAAAAACATAAATTGTTGGGAGAGAGAGAGAGAGAGAGAGAACGGGGATGTATGAGATATGCTTACATGAGGGTGGTTATATTCTTCTTTTCTTGTAATGCAGATGTGTCAAAATGCCGTTAGAGCGGGTAAATCCCATCTATTTACCAAGTCCGACCTCTAGCCTCTCTCTAAAGACAAATGATGTTTGTAGCATGTGTGTAAGTTCTAAACTCTCTCTTTGAAAAAAATAGTTAAATTTAAGAGTCACATAAAAAATTATTTTTTTAACAGTGAACTCCACTTTTTTCAAATAGAGTGCGTATGATTTACATATTCTAAAACTACATCTAACATTACTCTATACTATCTCATTTTATTAATATTAATTAGATGGAAACAAAGTCACATAATTCCTTCAATTGTTTTATTTTTAAACTATCTCTCCTTTTTTTGCTCGGCTAATAGATTTGTTGTTTTATTGGTTTTATATGGCTCAATATCATAAAACCGAATGATTCAACTAAAATTATATAATATTATTTTTTTACATATCTTATATTATTCCCACTCAGGAGAGTCTGCAACTACTATTAGTTCCTATAGTTTGAGTTATTTAGAAATAGAATCCTCCGCCAAGTTTTTTTTTTTTTTTTCCCATCAACGTAAATAAAAAAACTCGTGCCGGAATTACGCGCTGTCAATTTAAAAAAAGTAAATGTAAATTAAAGTTATTCAAAAAAAAAATTATAATAAATTAAACTATTCAAAATAAATTTTTTATGAAAACTATATTTTTTAATAGAGAATTAAGAAAAATACCTGGAAAAGCCACATCTTGGCTGCTACCGCTACCTACACCAAGTACTAATATTCTGGCCACCACGTGGGTGTGGCCCTAGGTGGCCCATACCACAACCACCTTGTGCAAGCGATCTAGCCACCTCGGCGACCATGTGGGTGTCTTAATTTTAATAACTCCATCTTATCTCAACATTTAAATACTATTTAAATATAAATACTTCTTAATTTTAAAATTTTAACTTTTCATATTTGTCATTTAAGTATTACTTAATCATAATAAATTTTTTAAACTTCTAAATAAAACACAAAAAATAATTCAACATTTCAAATCTTAAAATAAAAATAATATTAAAAAATTATATACTTACAATATTTTAATTTTATAATATTTTTATTTCACTTTTTTTTTCCCATTTTTCAAAACCTAAAACATCTTAACTCAAGTCATTTTTTTTATTATTCACAAACTATTTCACTACTAGTGAAGATTTCTCATCTCATCTTCTTATCCAAATGAAGCCTAAAGGTAACTGTTCAAATTTTTCTTTTCGATATAAAAATTAATTTCTTGTCATAAAAATTTATTTTCTATTTTTTTCTAAAGAACTTGTCTCGTTTGTTTTTACAGATGAGATGAGTTGAGATAAAAGTTGAAAGTTGAGATAAAATATTGTTATAATATAATTTTTATTTTAGGATTTGAAAAAAATTAAATTATTTATTTTATTTTGTATAAGAATTTAGAAAAGTTGTAATGATTAGATGATATGAGATGAGATAAAAAATTTTGTGAAAGTGAACAAGGCTAGTCTATACTTTTAAAAAATGAAGTTTATATGTGCTAGTGTGGTGCCCTCAGGCGCCAGCCCCCGATCATGTTTTGGTGGAGTGTCACAGTATCGGGGATGCGTATCGCACAAGTCATATCTCTTGCCTCCCTTAAAAGAGGGTCTAGTGTGAAAAACAACAGAAATTATTAAAGTCATGAAACTAAACTATAAAAGCTAAGATAAAGAGAGAGGATATAGTGTAAAGTTAGGATTAATGGGATTATAAATGATGAAGGTGGGTTTATCTTGTTTAGTATAATATTGGACATACATATATTTGTAGTCCGGAAAATGCAAAATGTTTAAGATACTTTAAGAAAGTAGATGTTCATGTGACTAAGAGGTTTGAAATAAATGATGTGTAGGAATACGTATGGCAAAAAACTTGAAGTCTTTAGTTGTTGAATTGAGGGTACGTGAATGTGCCGTTTGGAAAAAAGGTTTATCGACAAAGCACCACAACTTCATCTTAGGGTTGGAGGTGCCGTAACTCTTCATAATTACTTCAGAGAAGTGCATAAAAAATAAATCCAAAATTTTGCTATGAAAGTTTGTAATAAACTTTACTGTCCCATTCAAAGTTTGTAATCTAGCTCGGCTATTTCAATGTTAGAACCTTAACAAGCAGCCATGGCAAAAAAATAAGAACAAGACCGAACATGTTACCTAGTTATTGGACTATAGAAAATCAAGAAAATCTTAACAAGCAACCATGGCAAAAAAGCAAGAACAAATGGTACAACCACTTATAAAATAAAAATACATAAAAATACAAGCAACAATGGCAAAAAAAAAAAAACACTAGGATCTGTACCACAAGAACATATACCTTGAAAAGGGACAGTGGTCGGCAGTGTTGGATAGAAGGGGGACTGAGGAAGAGGCATTGACATGCACAATGGCGTCTGTTTCAAAATAGGGTCTCTAAACGTCTAGGCTATTCTCTTTGAGGGTTTCAGAAATTTATGTTGGTATGCTGGAGTCAGTGGTCGGGAGGGATGGTTGCTTTAGGTCTCGGGTGGGTTTTATATATCGGAACACCATTAGTGTCTGGACTGAGGAATCGCCAGTATCACTTGGACGGAAGGATCATATGTGGTCTGTCTGCTTGGATGGAATCACAGAACCTAGGGTTTCAACAATTTAGAAATTGCTAGTGTTGGTATATACGTGCAACAAATGGTCGGAGACATGGTGTACTTTATGTGGCGCCTTGTTCCTCATAAAAGACTAGGTGAGATACCCTGGTGCCAAGGATGCTAATCGATTGGTCAATGCCCAAAAGAATGGTCAGGTGTGTAATAATCCATAAGGAAGTACACCTGTATGGAATTGGTTCAATTGCAACGAAAAAACAAATGGAACACGTTGTAATAGCAACGTAAACAAGTGTGTATGTATCAGAATCTAGACTTCATAAAAAAGGGGGCCTCGCCCTTCATATCCTCAAAACATTTCATCGTTCAAGAATACATAGTATTAGTCACCATAGGCGGCCAACTAAGTTACAAATGAGCACTTGGCTTAGTTATGAACTACGGAGTAGTTACGGTGAATACTGGTGCTAAGACGGGTACTAATCTCCTTAGTCAAGACTCAAGAGAGATTCACTCCTCTTTCTCAGGCATCATGCCGAGGTGTGAACCTGTGTTAAAGTCTATAGTCCCAAAAAATGAAACTATATGTAGGTTAGACAGCTATGACAAGACTGTTAATAAAAAAAAAAATGCTATAACAAATGTAATGAAAATATTTCATATAGATATTGGAAGTACACATATGTGCATGGGGAGGTATCACCCTATCTCTTGCAGATTCGTGCATCGTCAAAATCTAGAGAGGAATTGTCCTCTCTATGAGAACATATTTTTATATAGGCATAACAAGAAATCACCCTCTCGAAACGTAGCCCTCTTTTTATGAAAAATAGATAGAACTCAATAGTACTATTAGGGCGAGAATTACCCATTTCCATATAATAGAAAACCTGTAAAAATAGTATTGGGTCAATTAATGTTCTTTGCTCATAGACACTTCCACCATTGCTCATAGGCACACACTGAAACTTGTTGCCTTGGGATGCTACTCTACTCGACCACAACCGATTCGAAGACACCAACACGTGATATATAGGGAGATCCCGCATCCTGACTATTATCAGGTCAAGCCAAGTACGACATCGTTCCACCCCACTCCCTATGAAGCATTCTCCTTCTCGTATGATGTATGTGGTAACGCTTTGCAGAATGGTTTCAAAGGATTCTCCGTCCATACCATGATGATAGACTCTTGCTAACTCCACAAACACACACACATTGAGGTATTTAGGGCTCCCAACAAGATATCATCATTAGTAGTTGGAAACAGTCAAAAGAATCGAAAACATTAAAACCATAAGAAACTAGCGAGTAAATAGCTAGAAACAAAGTGCTGGAATTATTTATTTATGCTTGTAGAAACAGGAAATATGAATTATAGAGATGATGCAATGTCTCTCGCACACAACATTCACCCCCATTACCGAGCACTGTCTCAGAAGCTAACCTACGTTCCTATGTCGGAAATCTTCTCGTTGTCTTCCTACTCCTTTCTTTTTCGCAACAATCACCTTTCAAACTCTCTAGTGAATAAGGTCTCAAAAGTGAGATCTTATCCACATCTAAATCCTTTAAATCGAATGAGAATGTTAGATGTCCTTTTTGACATATCTCTAACTCCAGATATGCTTGGATATGAGCCTTTCATCCTTGTCTTATCACACTGTAGGATGACAGAAATAAGTGACCAGGGCATGGTCCAATCACCCTACGATCTGCCAACTCCTTAGTTCTCCTTTGAACGAGGATTCTCCACATGGTGTCGGGCCATACTTCTAGGTCTTGAAGACATGACTTGTTGAGCCTTCATCTTTTATTGCAAAGTCACTCTGAATGTGATCTTTCAGATGGGGCTTCTGCGCTCATTGCTGACACTTTTTCGAACTCTTCCGTGTTATCCCAGAAAGTTCCTGATTGGTTGTGTTAGTAATTGTCTATAGTTCCTCTTTGGCAAGTAATTATTTCTCGCCTTGGCGAATAACTCTCCTTCCGAGTTGACCAGCCACTTTAGTTCCTCATTCTTGCCAGTAGACGGCTTTTCTAACTCGCTTGTCAAGGTTGAGTTTCTCATCTCTACATCACTCTGGGACATATCAATCGGATTCCCCTAGATTGCTTACTCACCTAGATGTTGGACTGGCTGCCCTCAGTGTCTCCAGCTATTGGTTCTTAAGATCATTAGAGTGTTTCTCGTCTTTGACTTTTCTCAACTCTACAAATGGTTTGTCTCCTTTCTCGTTAGGTAGGACCCTCACACTTCACAGACCAACATTTGATTTAATAAAAGATAATGCTAGATACAGTCATGGGTTGTGCAAATGTCACACGCTCTTTTTGAAAACGTTTGGAGTCCACCATTATTTTTTTTTAATTTTTTCATATGAGTCTCATATTTATTCAGTTTTTTTCAAAAAAAATGTGTGCCACTTGTGCACTCTATGACTGCAAATATCATTTATCTAAAATCAAATATTCAACCTTTTGATTAATCCATTCTACTTATTGTCTCTATACAACATACTACATTTAAGTTTATATTTTTATTTTGTTCTTGCTAAACAAAAGAATCAAGTGGCCAATTGGTTGACTATGAAAGGGGCAATAGGCTCAAATTTTTCATGGTAGCACAGTTTTGGAGACATACCTCGTATGTTGAGATGATTAATTTGTATGGATTATTCAGGATTGTGTTCGTTACGTTTTTATTAGTGCATTTTTGCTTATGGTTGTTGGTTTTTTATTCTTATAAGGTACTTCTTATTGGTTTGTAATTGATTGATAATAAGAAGTTATTTTTATATAGAAGTCATGTAAATATGATATTCATCCGTCAAAAGTGAGGGCTTATCAATAAAGACTGGAGGTACCGTCCTCCTTCCACCATAACAAAAAAAAAGAATTATTTTACTGATCATCAAATTACGACATATTTGGTAATTGAAAAAAAAATCACGTGTGATATGTGGTGTAGGAATAATAAATAGAACTTTTTTTAATTGTTTTCAAATAAGCATGTAACCAGCACATGGCAAGGCCACTTCAATGGTATATTTGAGGTGACACGGTAGTGATTTGAATGAGAAAATCTTATAACCGGTGTCTCCTATAAAGCTTAGATATCGGAGACCAATGCCAGCTTGCCACGTAAGGGAGATAATGAGACTGCGTAAACAGAGAAACTCTCCCTCTCTCTCGAGCCTCCCTCTCTCTCTCTCTCTCAACCCGACGCCTTCTCACTCTCTCTGTCTCTCGAACCTGAAACAACTCTAATGCCCGGCAAGAATTTATACGTCGTACCCTTGCAACCATACGAAAGCTTCAGCAGCGGAAAGCTTTGAAAAATTCTCCCTCTTCAGGTCTGCAAACCCCAAGCACTCAATCTAGCAAAGGAGATCAGGAAGATCAAGATAATGACAGTATAGCCAAGCAGGGGTTGCTTTTCTAATGGTAATGGATTTATTTGCTTGCTAAGGGGAGCCAAGATTCAAGAGAACGACGATGTTGATTCGACTTGGGATCCTGTGAGAGATCGAAGGAGAGAGAAAAAGCTTAGAGTGATTTCGGGATCCCATGAGAGATCGAAAGAGAGAGAGAGAGAGAGAGAGCTTCGAGCGATTTTTGTAGAAAAATCTAGTTTTGCCTCTGTTTATTGTTGATGTGTGGGGACCCTAAGTTCAATCTTAGTGCTGTTTGGTTGCTGAGAAAACCTGGGAAATGAAAACAAAATCGTGATTTTTCTTCCGAATGTTTTTGGTAAACATTCAAGATATGGAAATGAAAAAAAAAAACTAATGGCATCGGGGGTCTGAAATACAAAGTTAACGGCGTATCAATGGTGGGAGTAAGAGACCAACGACGAATCAATGGTTTACGTGAAAAACTGTTTCAGAGATGGAGAGAGAAAGGTGATTTCGGGTTAGGAATTTCTTGAAGGAGAGAGAAGGAGAGGGACAGAAGGAGAGATCGAAGGAGAGAAAGAAAGCTTCAAGCGATTTCACCCCAGTCATTGTGAGAGATCGACTTGCACGAGAGAGAGAGTGAAGTGGGAAAGAGAAGACGGAATATGATCCCTTGCTATGTGTCCCCAAAGTGAGAATGGAGGAACGCTTACGTGGCTGCTTTCTATTGGTCTCTGATAATATCATTTTATAGGAGACACCGGCTAGAAGAGGAACTCGATTTGAATTTTTTCCCTTGTCGAAACATCGAAGAGTATATATGACCTTTTGTTTGGTTAAATTTTTTCATCATCTGGTCATCTGGTCAACAACAACAACAACAACAACAACAACAACAACAACAACAACAACAACAACAATAGGCAGCCAAGCGAGTGGAAAAATTTACATAGAGTTAGATGGATTAACAAAGCAAAACCTGATTTCGATGAAGACAAAGGAAATTATTATACGTACGGTTGTTTTAGTAGGTTTGTTAATTGTTTGTTTTAGTTTCGGATTGGATTGGAAATTCATCTCAACTCATCATTATAATTTTTTTAAATTTTTATTTAAAATATAATAAATAATTTAACTTTTTAAAATCTCAAAATAATAATAATAATAATATTAAAAAATAATATTTTATTCAATTAATTTATAATCATTTCAACTCATTTTTGAATCTAAACGTATGTACGCAATGCATGCTGACGTAGCAAATATTAATTAAATTGGAATAATTATTAATGGAACGTTGGATTTTGAAGTTTGAACGGTGACCATTCTACCTAGCTAGCTATATATACAGTGGATATATACACAAAGTCAAAAAAATGCAACATTTGTAGTTCATGAGTTATTTTTAAAATTAGTTGAGAGAAATTAATTAATGCGGGGATACAAATTAGTCAAAAAAGTTTAATGATCAATTTAATTTGGTACCTTTTGATCAAAGAGGGCCCTGCTCTATTTATAATAAATTAGGTTCTCCATCGGCTTTTCTAGTTTTGTGGAAAAAAATCATTAGATTTCAAAACACTCATTTTTTCTGTTCGCAACATGAACAGTAATATTGCTGGATTAATAGAATCGCTACGTGTCTTCAATTTATACATCCAACTTACCAGGCTTAATTAGTAGCTTAGGTGTAGTTGTATTATTACAAAAATTTTGTGTATTCACTCTTTTTGCATATTACTTCCGTATTTTATTGATATGATTAGTTTTATTATTTTTTTAATATAAAATAATTATTTTAACCAATCATATCAGTAAAATGTATAAAAAAAATATATAAAAGTGATTATATGTAGCATAATTCATTCAAGAAAAATACGATACATTTAGGAATCACATGTAAATTAAGCTCAATTATTTTTTGGTAGATTCTAACTTTTTTCAAAAGAGTGTTTTATTTGCTAGATAATTGAAGGCTAATTGTAATGTTTATTTGTGGATCAATCATATGATGTCACGTCATGTGATGTTAAGAAGATGATAAATAGAATTTCTCTTTTTGTTATAAAAGTAAATATGTAGAGTTGATTAGTTGTTTGAATATATTTCTTAAGAAAATTTTGTTTTTATTTTTGTAAATTTTGTTTTGGTTCTTATATTTTTTTCACTTTTAACTAAAGTCTAAGTAAAAGGAAGGTTGGATTAAAAGTTGAAATATTAACTTTTTTTGAATTGAGAGATGAATTGAATTAGAGAAATTTTATTTAGGAAAAAATGAAGTTAATTTTTATAAGGAAAAAAAGACTTATTGGTGGAACTTCAAATGCATTATTTTGGTTTATGATGTCATGTTTGATATAGGGACGTCCTAGAATATATTCACTTATGGATGTGAGTTTCTTGATGAATAAATGATGACAGTTTTCTTAAAAAACAATAGAGTGACCATCTCGTGGCGGCTACGGATTTTTTCAGTTCTATTTTTTATTTTTAAATTAATGTTTTTTCTTTTTTATATTTTATTAATAAAAAGTAAACATTTTGAAATGATAGTTAATTTGTGTATTCTAATACAGAAGGTTTCATATTTTTTATTGTAAAGAAAAAACTATTACACTATAGAGGAAAAATACTCTTGCCCAAACATGCCTGAACCCACCAAAACCAACCCATTTTATTACCGCTTCGTTTGTTTTTGCAGATGAGAAAAGATGAGTTGACATTAAAGTTAAAAGTTAAATAAAATATTGTTAGAATATATTATTTTAATCTTATTTTTGTTTTAAAATTTAAAAAAATTGAATTATTTATTTGATTTTGTTTGAAAATTTGTAAAAAATGATAAGATGAGATGAGATAAGATGAGTTGATCAGAAGAGTTGTGAAAAACAAACTATGTTTGGAAGATGAAATATTCACTTCAATCTATCTCAAATTAATTATTGATGGGTTTTATTACTTTTTCAACATTTTATAAAAAACTAAAACTCATTTCAACCTACTACATTCAAACACATCTCAATGAAATTCACAAATATTATTATTTACATATTAACTAAAATAATATGAAAGCACCTTAACATTTAAACGCAGTCTAATACACAATTTGTCGATATATATGTCTATATATATATATATATATTTATAATTAAATAGTAGATTTCGTTTTTAAAATCTTAGCATTCCTCCATGCCGACTCCTCTCTGATCTGTGTTCCATGGCCAAAATCCAAAAGAAAAGTCATCAAACCAAACCCAAAACCACACACTTCCTCTGTTGCTACTTTGGGTCATGTTCTAGCCGGGCTTCCGAGCAAGGGTCCGTCGAAACCCTTCGAACAGATGGCCAGAAGATCAACATGCATTGGCTTTCTTGGTCCAGATTAATCCAAACGAAGAAGTCCGGCACCAAAACCGCGCCGCTCGAATCCACCCTCAACGAGAAATCAGACCCGAAAAGAGAAATTCCAGCATCGGGATCAAAACCCAACCTGCTCACGTCGATGCCTCGAGAAGCTCCGGTTACTGATCATAAGCTGCCTTCTCAGGTTCCTGTATTCACCCCGGTTCCCTTAGATCAAGCACATGAGGCTTTGGGAGGACCTCAAGAGGTATGTGATTTTTCTTTTACATTTTCCTGCAACTGCTTAGGTATATATACTGTAATGAGGTTCGAATTTCCAGAACCCAAGGCTCAATTTAGCAAAAAGAAGCTCAAAGTAAGTCAATTATTTTGTTTGCCTCCAGCGTACAAGAGCAAGGAATCATAGTCGTATTCGTTGTGTTACTTTTTGTTTCAGACAACGTACGAGCGAGCTGCACAGAAACACGTTCAAAATTTTGAGCGTACGGATACTTCCCAGGAAGACATGTTTCAAAACTGGCTGTCTTGTCGCCGGAAAAAAGAAGCCATAGGACCGGGGTACAGTCATCCTGGCTCACTGAAGCCCAAGACCAAGCCGCTCGCCGTGATGTCACACTCCGTGTCTCTACCAGTTTCGCGTCACGAAAAAGGGGTAATCCCAATATCATCGTCGTTAACGAACTCCCGAGCTGTGTCGAAGAATCTGGACCGGGAAAAGGGATCAAAATCGGCCAAGAAACTTGACTCAGCGGTGGGTTTATCAATTGTGGTGGTAACCTTAATAATAATGTTGGTTTGGGGTAGAGCGTGTGCCATTCTTAGCACATCCGCATGGTTATACTTCGTCCCTCGTTTAGTCGAGCAAAATCGGAACAGGCATCATGATCAGGATTATGATTCGGAGAAGCACAAGAAGAAAGTGGTCTTAGAAGGCTTTCTCATGAGAAACCACCGGAGTCCATTGTGATTTCATAACGAGCGAGTCGGCAATTTCTATAAATAAGATGCATGAACATGTCTGTATGTGCTACTTTATCAGCTTGATTTTGCCTTTTTAGATTGTGGTTTTTTATTTTCTCAAGTAATAAGATTTACTATTAAAAATTTATTTACTGGTTAGTAACCATATGTCTAAAATATTTTTAAATGAAAATTGCTGAATACAGTTGCATACGTGGAAAAAATAAAATGCACAGTTTTGTATAAAAACCAAAATAGTTTCTTCCTTTCTTTCTTTTTCCTCGCACCTCCAAAACGTCTATTGATAAGTCTTCTTCCTTTCTTTTCCCTCACACCCCCAACAGTTTCTTCCCTCCCTCATGAATTTTACTCCTCCCTGTCTCTCCCTTCCTCCTATTTCTCTCCCCATTTACACCACTCCCCCAGGTTTCCCTCTACCTCTCTGCCCAACAACCCTCTTTTGTTTCACCCTCTCTCTTTTCTTATTTGTAATTTGAAATTTCTACCGCCCAAGCCTACCCGGCTCCAACGTCTCTCTTTCCCCCTCTGTGTTCGGTTACTCTTGGTTTTTCTCTCCACATCTCTCTGTTGTCACTGCCCTTACACGCCAGATGACTGCACTAGGCCATCGTAGCTCAATCACCACGCTTCCACCCATACTCGAACTACCGCAACAACCCTTGGTTTACACCATAGAAAACAGAGTAGCGCTCCTTTCCTCTACCGTGAACGCAAACCACGGCAGTCCCTCATCCATGTCGAATCACCCCAACCCATAAGAAAACTGCCACAAACCACATTGCGTTGTAGTGTTTTTCGTGAACTAGCCAGCCACATGTGGACCACAAACACCCAACGCTACAACCAATCACCACTGCAAACTGTAAACCACCAATCCGCTGTCAACCACCTTAGATCTGTCGCACCCATCACCACCATCGTCGAACCCAACAACCCACGTCTTCCCCACGGCAAACAAAAACTATCGTTATGATCATGCCGAAAAACCACTGAAAGAGAGACTCACCATTGTGAACTACTCAACCTCCACCCCCACGACCTCCACTTTGTCACTGCCACCACAAACAAGTAGCCACCAACGGACCATCAAGCTGCCACACCAAAGGATCTCCATGCACCATAGATTGCACCGCCATGAAGCCAAGAACAAGCTGACAATGCTCAGCTCAGATTTGCGTTTTCTCAACCCAACTCCGACACACAACGTTTCTCTTTTCTCCATACTCAGTGGCCGCCGTCGACTCCACCGCACGTCGCTCTCTCGGGCTTCTTCGCTGTCGAACCCAGCTGTGCTGCTGTCAATCTCCACCCAGACCCACCGCCGCTTCCAGCCCTTCCTTGGTGAGTAATCGCCCGATTCTCTCTCTCTCTCTCTCTCTCTCGTCTATTTTTCTCAAATGGAAAGGTAAAATGCTGAAGAATGATCACACAATGCCGAGAAGACCCTCCATCAATATCATTGCCCTTCAGCCTTAGGTTTCTCCAGAAATGTCTTTGCGCAATGAAATGGGTTTGGTTTCCAAGAAAGGCTTCGTCGTTTTCATAGGAATAATACTCTTGAATAATGTTTTTTTTTTAATGTGACATGGCCTGACCGACTGCACAGCGCCTCTATAGGGCGACTGTGTATAGCAGAGCTATTTTTAAATATGTTATATCTGTTTGGAAACACTTTAAAAAAATAGCTTTTGAGATAGAAATGACATAAAAGTCATTTGAGGTAGTGTCATGGTGATAGATAAATTCTATATAGAAACCTTACACCACATATATTCATCTAATCAATATGTGATTTGTTATTTTTGTCATTCTATCTTAATCCTTAAATATGTGTGTTTAAATTGAAGGACAAAATGACAAATTACATGTTAGTTAGGTGGAGGTGTGTGGTGTAAAGTTTCCTTGCAGCATTTCTCGCTTGTGATAAGATCAAAGGGCAAAATTGTAATTGCTTGAAAATTGAATGGGTATTTTTACCCATTGATAGTCTTCTTTTTAAAATTGGAATCATGTTTCGAATTATTCAAAAAAGCAAGTTTGAGAAAAGACATTAAAATGATACTTTTTCTTAAATGTATTTTTTTTAGTCTTTGAAATTAAAAAATAATTTAATATATAACAATCATACAATCTAATTTTATCATTAAAGAGATTTTGAGACTATTTAATTGGGGTGCTACCTGCTCCCTACGGGGTAGGGCCACCACTTTCCCGCACTCCACCCCATTCCATGCGGGGGCGGCTTACACCACCCACTGCACAGGGTGCAGGGATGGACCTCCATCCGTCCGCCCCCCTCCTCGCCTCTCGCTAGGCCTTTGGCCCAGTTCAATTATCTGAGCCCAAACTGGCCCAGAAACACATTCAAACCTGTTTTTTGAGCTCATAATTTAACTACAAAAATAAATATATTGCAAAACTGAAAACAAAAAATAAATTATATGGATGTTGGATAGAAACTATAATAACTATATACTAAGTTTCAACTAATACTATTAAGTATTAACTAATAGTTATCACTAAGGCACTAAGCTATTACAATTATACAAATTAAGAGAACTACTAAACTATTACAAAATTACAAACTCATCTAAAAATAGTAAATATTACAAATTGTACTACTAACTATTGTAGTAACATTGCAATTAATTTTAAATTAAAAAATCATAACATCCCAAATTCTATCAATTTGGGGTGGTGGTGAGTTCAGTGAGTTGTGTCGAGATCATAAAACCTGCAATATTAAAAAGTTAAAAATAAAACATTTAGAATTATCAAGTTATAAATATGAAACAAAAATTTAAAATACATGCACAAGTGCAAATCATGGCAAATTGGCATTGGTAGGTCCAATACACACAAAGTCATATTGCATCGGAGGTAACCGTAGACGCCGTTTTATGTATCACTATAACAATTAAATTTGAAATTAATACCGATTAAATGAAAATAAATAAATAAAATAAGAAAATGAAATTCAAGTCCCAAGATTACCAAATCCAGGTTGATCACCACTCTTCTCCTTGATGTCGGCCTCCTCATAGTCAAGAACATCCGGAATATGAATTGGAGTCCTCGTGATTCAATTTTGCATTCAAATTAAAGCCACCACTGTAGTAGGAGCTAATGAACTCCATAATGAATCCAATACGCGCCCTCTGGTGCTAAAAGCCGACTCTGAGACTACGGTGCTAATAGGAATGGCCAAAATACTGCGAGCTATCTTTCCAAGGACGAGATACTTCACAACATTCATCTTCCACCAACTTAATATATCAAAATCTCATGGAAATGATGAAACTCCTTAGCCAAGTATCTGTCTATCTCTAATTGAGCCTCTGTAGAACTCCAGACAAAATGGGTCTGCTCCAACCTCTCATCCCAGTTCAATCTATGTCTTTTCCCAACCTCAGCTTTTGGAATTAGTGGGGAGGTAGGTGTAGGTGTCACAATATTACCACCCCACAAGACGGTAAACTCATCAAATAATCTATCAAGGGTTTTCCTAACCCTTGCTACAATATGCTTCACCCATGCTTGCCCGTACGCAATTCCCAATCCAAATACTATGCCGCCCACCGTAAACCAAGGGTTAACAACAACAGCTACATATAATAAAATATTAGCTCTAGTGAAATCTCCCCAATACTTTTCATACTTAGTCCTCATAATCAATGTCATCTCCCGCAGCCTAATGTGACCACCCTCAACCATGTTATCTAATTCTTCTTTTATCTTACATATTTTCTGACAAAATTGATGGGATGTAGGATACAAAATTCCAGATAGCGTCATGGTGATCTCGTAGAAAAGTCAAAAAAATCTACAAAAATAGATACAACTTCCCAATCATCATTATAGTCTTCCCCAATCCCCCGTAATCATCAAAATATTTTATGTATTGGGTGTTTTCATCACCCAATAATGCAAATGTCAACTTATATTCTTGAGCCACCTCCAACATAAAAAATGTTGAGTTCCATTGTGTAGGCATTTCAGTACAAAGGCCGTTCTTGGATGTTAGGCCCACAAATCTCGTAGTAATCTTGAATTTCTCCAATCTCGAAGAAGAAGATCTCACCCATCTCATTGTAGTTCTAACCCAAGCAATTGAGTCATGAAGATCCCTCAAACCACCAGTGACAAGATTCTAAATATGTGCCGCATATCTCATATGCAGACACTCACCACCCATAATTGTCTTATTTGTCTATCTAAGATAGGTCTTAAGATGTCTCAATGCGACATTATTAGATGAGGTGTTATCAACTATGACTGTAACAACTCGTATCAACCTACACTTCTTTATTGCGGCTTCCAACGCCCTCTAGATCATCTCACCCTTGTAATTGGTGATTTGATAAAATTTTATAATTTTCTTATGCAATGTCCAATCACAATCAACAAAATGCACAGTCAAAGACATATAATTAAAATTTTGGACTGATGTCCAAGTATTGGTGGTGAGACAAACAAATTGACCCGTCAATTGACCCCTCAACTTTTCTTTTAAAGACCAATAATATTTTTTTACATCTTTTGCCACCTTGTGGCAAGAAGGGAGATTAAACATTGGTTCCAAGTAGTAAGAATATGCTTAGAACTCTTTTTCATCAACAGCTTTAAAATGTAGCTCATCCATGATGACCATACGAGCTAAGTGTCTCCTACACTCATCAGAATCATACATAGTATACCTCCTCAACGTTGCACCCCCACTACTCCCATCCGGCATTTTTTTTTAAGTCCAATCTTTAGCCTAGATTGACTCTTCTCTTGTAATAATCTTAATATTGGACTTTTTTTTTTTTTGCATTGCTCTTCTAAATGCACCTTTAATTGTGAGATACCGTGTTCCCTATAGTGTATCCATAAATTTTATCACAATGGTTATACTTGGCTTGGGGGTTATTGGGATCACTACCCTCTACTTTGGTGAAATGAGACCAAACTATGAAAGCATGTTTCTTGTTGGGCTAGAGGGCAGGCAAGGTTCTGTAGGCATAGGGGTAGGTGTTTGACTTGAGCCAGGAGTATGAGGTAGGGATAGGGGTAGGGGAACTCGCACTAGAATTTGTCGAATTTTCCATGAACTCAAGCAAACAACAAATATGAAATTATTGCAAACATGGCAACATGCCAAACAATTAACATCCAAAAAAAAAAATTGATATGATACTCCCTATTTTAATAGAACCTTCAAGTAACCAAAAATCAAGAAAATATACATTCTTTAATATCACAATCATTAAGTAAATCAGTTCTAACTTTCATCAAATAGTCATGGTTTTTTTCAACTGCATGTAGTTTTGATCTACTATTTTTAGTGCTTGTCTATTATGTAACTATCATGATGACACTTCACAAAAAACCTAAAAAATAAAAAATAAAAAAGGAAAAGTAGTATTGGTACTGGTGGCATTGTGATTGTGTAGATGAAGACAGAGAAAAAGAAGAAAGGTATAGATGAATAGTTAAAGTAAAATGGTGTTAGGTGAACAAGTTGAATAAAATATTGAGTAAAAAGAACTCACTTAACTATCATGGGAGATCATTAATTAAAGGGTTAGTTACACTTTGCCCTCTAGAATTTTTACTTAATACACAATGTGCTCCCGAAACTAATAATTGCATCACAGTGGACCTTAAACTATCAAAACTTCCAATCCCCCTTCCATCTACCAGCAGCATTAAATCTAACAAAAATTTACTGCACGTGCTGCTCATGTGCATAACATTTACTACAAAGATGTAATTTTCATTTAATTTATTATCATTGACCATATAAAATATAAAATAATATATGCTATCAATTAATAATAAATCATAAATCATTAAATAATTTTTTTAATAATTTATATATGGTTAATGCATATCAAGTAATTTCATTGTGTACATAGATTATTCATACTTACTTGCAACTTAGGTATAAAATAATTTTATATATGGTTAATGATTAATGATTTATTATTAATTGATAATAATTATATATTATTTTATATGGTCAATGATAATAAATTAGATGAAAATTACATCTTTGCAGTGAATTTCCGTTAGATTTGACGCTACCGGTAGATGGAAAAGGAGGATTGGGAAGTTTTGAAAGTTTGAGCGTCCACTTTGATGCAATTATTAGTTTCAGAGGTACATCGTGAATTGAGTGAAAGTTCAAAAAGACAAAGTGTAATTAACGCTTAATTAAGAGGGATCAGGAGGAATGGGTCCTCCCCAAAAGCTTTTTATATAGTAAAGATCCATTAAAACAAATGTCACTCCTACTAATTGAGGCCCATGCATTAATATGCTAGCTTTGTCATTCTTAACAAACTAATACATCAATTGCATCCTACTTAATCACAAAAGCCTAATCTTATTCCATTTCACTCTTTTTATTAGTTGTAGAAGATCATAGAAAGAGAAACCTTAGGACCGGTTGGGCTTATAATCTACAAATAACAGCCCTCCATTAGTTGGTTGCCATGTAGGCTTCACAAGTTAGTGATGGTGTGACTGCACTTCACCCGATTCCTCGCCATCCACTTCACCTCTCTCGCACACAAAAGCTCTTTGGTCACTTACAGTCCTGCTTTGGAATTTATAAATTTTTGTTGCTGTGTAAAGTTGAAGACTTGTATATTCATTTGTCTTGAGAAATATTCTGAATACTGAGACATATTTTAAAGAACAAAAGAGCACTGCACAAGTTGGTCACACCAACAAACAGGTGGGGTGTTAGTGCTTCTAGACCCAATGTATGATAGTTACAAAAGAAAGAGTCCTTTTATACAATTCACAACAAAATAAAAACAAAATTACAGAGAAGATATTCTAGAGGGTTCTGTTGACAAGGATAATTGGAGATCTTGTTGTGATGCTGAGTTGGAGTCTTGTGCAGAGGAGGCCTTGCGTGGAGATGACTTGGAGGCAGTGGCAATTGTAGTGCTTTCACTCTGGATTGATTGTGTCGATCGAATATTGCCATGCTAACATATAAGATGAAGTTGTACTGTAGAGGGAGTTCAATATTTGGAAGAAAAAAATAAACAAAAAGGCACAAGGAAAATGTAGCGAGTAATCCATTGCCCAAAAAAAAAAAAGAGAAATGAGCCATTGTATGCACGATTGTTTTAGCCAATTTTGAAGAAACATTGGATTTGAGATCTCTCGATGTACATAAAATGGAAATTGGAGAGCCACGTCAATATTTGACAGAAGTCATAAGAAATCCCATAGCACTCGATGGATTGTTTCTGGGACGAAAAAAAAAGAGTGCCTTCCATTATCACCTTCCCAAGTTTCGTCCACACGATTTGCCATGAGAGAATCGCACAATTTTTCGACGGAAGAGTTCCAAGTCTCGCAGCAAGTAGTGATTGTAAGAGGTGGATTTCGGTTGAAACCTGTCGACGTCGGACTAGGAGTTGGCGGTGGAATGAGAACAACTATTAGGCAGTAGAGCAAAGAGATGAAGAGATGGGCTTCGAATCTCGACGGTGAGGGCTAGCTACTTGGATGAAAGCGATGGTGATTTGATATCAAATCGAATCAAAGCAATGTAATTATATGGTTCTTTTTTTTTGGAATGATGAGATCATCAGAAGCATGCATTAATTGGTTTTACACATGCAAACTCATAATGGTTCTTGAATTGCTTGAACTTAAACCCTAATTATTTTAGGGTTTCAAAGAGAGTATTTCGAAACCCTAAATTAATTTAGGGTTTCAATCCAAATTTTAAAACCTGCACAATCACTATCACAGACATAGTATCGCGTATTCAATCATCAAACACATCATAAATCCACAAAAATCACCATTACATATTCACAAACCCACAAAAATTAACACACATCAATCATCAAAACACATGTATAATCAAGTCTCACAGCACACAATTCACAAACATAATTCCATCCTCCATCTCTGATTAAACCTTATCCTTCCTCCAATCTTCATTTCATAACTAAACAAAAATAAAATCTATGAAATCGTAGGCTGAGAGCAGATTCTTACTTTTGGCGACGGAGATGCAGAAGGACAACGACAATGACAGCGAGTGGGAACAACAACAATGACGGTTGGATGGCGACGGTGATGAGAGAGAGAGACTTAGAGAGAGGGAAGAGAGAGTAAGAGAGAGAGAAGGGCTAAAGGAGTAATGGAGAGTCGCGAGGGAGGGGCCTTAACAGATG